>CANUEX010110904.1:0-96630 GCA_948099535.1 Jatropha multifida | reverse complement strand
TTCAGCAACTGGAAAAAGCTTTCTGCAACCGCATTATCGTGGCAGTTACCGCGACGGCTCATGCTGCCCTCCAGGCCGTGTGATTTCAGGAACGACTGCCACTCATGGCTTGTGTACTGACTGCCCTGATCAGAGTGAACCAGCACCTGTTTTTGGGGATTACGCCGCCATACAGCCATCAGCAATGCGTTCAGGACAATGTCCTTTGTCATCCGGGATTGCATTGACCAGCCGATAATTTTGCGTGAGAACAGATCAACAACCACGGCAGGATACAGCCAGCCTTCGTGGGTCCTGATGTAGGTGATGTCCGTTACAACGCTCATCCGGAGCATCCGGATTGAACTGTCGCTGGAGCCTGTTGGGCGACACGATACTGGCCTCGCCTTTACGTGCTCGCGGGCTCCGGTATCCGACCTGAGCCTTTATCCCGGCACGTTTCATCAGTCGCCAGACTCTGTTGACTCCGCACTGTTGCCCGGTATCCCGCAGATCCAGATGGATCTTGCGATAACCATAGACGCATCCCGACTCCAGCCAGAACTGTTTAATCTGTCCTGTCAGTCTCAGGTCTGCCTGATGGCGTTGTGAATGCGGCTGCTGAAGCCAGGCGTAAAAGCCACTGGGATGAACATCCAGCACCCGATAGAGCAGGCGAACAGGCCAGCAACAGGTGTTGTCACGGATAAAGGCGTACCTCAGTCGGACAGCTTTGCGAAGTACGCCGCGGCTTTTTTTAATATGTCCCGTTCGTCGGTAACCCGCTTCAGCTCTTTCTGGAGACGGCGGATCTCAGCCTGAGCATCTGACTGTTCTTTATTAGTGGAAGAATCCGGACCGTACTTCTTTATCCAGGCGTAAAGGCTGTGGGTGGTGATATCGAGACGTGTTGCAACGCTGGAAACAGAATAACCACGATCAACAACCTGTTTGACTGCTTCAATTTTAAACTCTTCGGGATAACGCTTACCGCTCATGGCACCTCTCTTTAAGCCATCTTAATGGACTGACCCCACGCCCGTAGACAAATTCTGTCCTCACGATTGGGCCTGTTCGAAGGCCTCCGGACTGACGCCGCCGAGGTGACTGTGGCGCCGGGCCCGGTTGTAGAACACTTCAATGTAATCGAAGATATCCGCCCGGGCCAGATCCCGGGTTTTGTATATTCTCTTCCTGATGCGTTCTTTTTTCAGTGAACTGAAGAACGATTCGGCCACTGCATTATCCAGACAGTTGCCACGCCGGCTCATGCTCGGTGTCAGGTTATTGGCCCGGCAGAAGCGCTGCCAGTCGTCACTGCCGTACTGGCTACCCTGATCGCTGTGAACGATAACCTCGCCGTCCGGTTTTCGACGCCACACGGCCATCATCAGCGCGTCCAGCGCGAGTTCGCGTGAGAGAGTGGGTTTCATCGACCAGCCGACCACATTACGGGCGAAGAGATCGATAACCACCGCCAGATATAACCATCCCTGCCAGGTGCGGATATAAGTAATATCGGTGACCCAGACCTGGTTGGCCCGGACAACGGTGAACTGCCGCTGCACGCGATTAGGAGCAACGACTGAAGGCCTGCCGGCGATACGACGTGGCGCTTTATAGCCACGCACAGCTTTAATCCGGTTCAGTTGCATAATCCGACCCACCCGGTTTTTACCGCAGGTTTCCCCGATTTCGTTCAGATCGCCATGAACCCGCCGGTAACCGTATACGCCTCCGCTCAGGGAATATGAGTCGCGGATAAGTATCAGCAGGCGCTGGTTATCTTTATCACGCGCCGGGACAGGGTTATGCAACCACGCATAGAACCCGGCCCGGGCGACATTCAGTACCCGACACATCGTCATCACACCCCATACAGTGCGGTGCTCATTGATAAAGCGGTACTTCAGTCGGGCTCCCTTGCAAAGTACCGCGCGGCCTTTTTCAGGATATCCCGTTCTTCTTCGGTGCGTTTTAGCTGCGCCCGGAGTTTCAGGATCTCGCTTTTAGCTTCCAGTAAATCCCGGGCATGCTGCTCGCTGTTATCAGGTTTGATAGCCCGTAGCCACTTGTAGAGGCTGTGTGCAGAGACGCCCAGACGGTCAGATACTTCGGCGACGGAATAACCGCGTTCCGTTATCTGACGGACGGCTTCTTCCTTAAATTCAGGTGTAAATCGTGGTGTGCCCATACGCTCCTCCTATGCTCAAACTATAGGGCAGGATCGTCTACCGGGGCGGGGTCAGTCCAACTATAGGGCAGGATCGTCTACCGGGGCGGGGTCAGTCCAAGTTTTATAGATAGTCAAATGAGACAGCGTATCTATGTCTTTATCAGGTATACCCAAACGAGACAGATACAAGCGCAGGCAAAAGCAGCACCCAGCATCAACGCAAAGTGCTTTAACAGTGGAGATTCAAGAGTGATTTAGCGTTTAAAGAGAAGATTAACCCTAACCCACAGCCTCACGGTTAGAACGCGAAACAGGGTCATAAACGCCACAGAGGAAGGCAAATCGATATACAGCCCGCCCAGCCTTCGGCTGGGAGAGGCGCACGGGGGAGGTTGAAGCCTTAATCGTTGAGGGAGGGGCAACCATAAGCGTGCAATTTTTCAAGCCGGGGATTCAGCTATAGGCTAACGGTAGAATGCGGCTTGTAGAAGGTTGTGCGCACATACCCAGTACAACCGCATTACTCCATGCGCACAAACCCCGGAGAGCCGCTTGCGGTGGGGGTTTGAGAGGTACAATTTTTGGTTCGGGTCATAAAGGACTTTTGAGAGCTGACTTAGCTTATTTAAACTGCATTCGTCTTGGCTATGGAGACACGAGGAAGTTCAATTTTTGTTCAAAACTTTGCAATATTTTGGTTCGATCTCATGTTCTCGTGCTAAAGAAATCAGCACTCGATCAAATTTTCATTTTTTTTTCTGAAACATTGACATACAGCCTAAGCCTTACGGCACGTAGGGTTGGTCGAAATTTCCCTTTGACAACCTCAATTTAACCTCAAAATCAACCCTTGTACTGCAAAGAATCCTAACTAGAATGCTGAACATGTAGGGGGTAATCTTATTAACACACCCTATATGTTGTGCCCATGTATAAATGATGGGCATAAAAAAAAACCGGAGTCACCTGCGTGAATCCGGTCTATGAAGCATGACCGCCATGAGTCTGCAAACTCATAACGATTGTTAGCCTCACTATCGTTTCTAACGGCTCGATTGTGCCCGGCTTGGTTGGTTATGTAAACAGTAAGATAAAATCAAAAGGAACGATCCATGCTTATTCAGAAAAAGCGTATTCGAAATATTGATAATTACATACCTAACTTTGATGGCCGTGATATCTACATTGCACATTCTTTGCCAGATGCGGGGAAAACGGACTCTATTGGTTTCTCAAGTCAAAGAGCTTTAGGTGAAGAAGTCCTCCCCAAAATTTTAGGGCCAATAACCAGATTCAATGCTAATGGCAAATCAGTACCTGACAAAACAGCACCTAAAGAAACTGCATACAGACAAATTTCATGGACTAGAAAGCAATGGATCGGAGGGGGCGCAACTCAAGAAGTTACTGACACTCGTGAAATTGAGTATAAGCGCTACAAGAGAATCCTCACCCCTCCACCAAGCATAGAGTTAAAGATTGTAGAGAATCTGCAAGGGGAGAAGTTGATCATCTCTCCAAAGCTAAGTTTGACAGCTAACAACAAAGAGTTAGTGGCTCACTGCATTAATCTTTTTTTAGAGCTTTTTGGGTTGTGCGAAACTGTTGACGACCAACTTAATACCATCGTTAAAAGTAAATCTATAAAACTAAACTGGAGCCTCCTGCCTCAGGGTCAACAGCCTTGGAGTACTATCGGTTCAAAAATCCTTTCAGCTATTAAGATCAGGGGAAAGGGCAATACCGCTGTTGTTGAAGGCAGACTTGAACTTATCAATAGTAAAAAACCAGATTTCGTAGCGGTTGGGCAAGCTGGGTTCCAAGGCTACGTGATATTTGGGTTCACAGGCCAAAACATTTACGTGCTAGAAAGCTCACAATGTAATAACGCAACTTATATACTTAACAATAATTGGCAGCAGTTATCCCAGCTAACTAAAGCCGAAATACTAGACGGAAACTTGCACCATGCCCGTGTCATCCACCGTGTAAACTGGGCAGCAGAAATACTTAAATACTTACCATAAAGCGCCGGACGCGCGGGAATAAACCCCCGCGCACTTTCAAACATACCGCAATAGAATCCATAAAGCCCCGTTGGTGGTAAGACAACAAGCGAAGCCTCTGGCGACTTCATCAGGGTTATGTCAGTTAGTGAGGCTTATCAGGATGACCATGTACCCAAAGGGAGCGAGGCCGAACCGCTGGCAGAGCTTGCATATGGTCTGCAAGTACCGTGACCACCATAAACCTGTTTATCCCCTGCGGCGTCTCGCGACGGCGACAGAACGGGGGCATCGGGCTAAAATGCGCTTCACTAAAAGTTTTTGGGATTGTTTAGAGACGGTGGCTACGTCATAGCTTTCAAGTTGAGTCAGTACGTGTTTGACGCTTGGAACTACACGCCGCTATGAGTTAACATCCCAATTACCACTATCAACCACAGCGGCTTTTTCAAGGGACATAACAGAGCATTTCTTACAGGCAAAAGAGACAGATTTCATTGTCTAACTAGCTGTATTGTAAGGAATTTAGTGACTTGGTGCCGAAGGCCGGACTCGAACCGGCACGTATTTCTACGGTTGATTTTGAATCAACTGCGTCTACCGATTTCGCCACTTCGGCACTGAAGGGGATGCGGAAACGTGTGGGATTATACCTGCCGTTCGCGGCTATGCAAGCCACGATATCGCGTTCAGTTGCTAAGTGATGAAAAAACCAGCGTTGCGTCAAGCTGTTGGTACTCCCTTTTCCTGTCGCAGTGCTTTATCCGCTACATTAACCCGTCTTTCGAAATTCCCTGTCTCCTCTACCACGTTATTTATCATCCTCACCCTGCTAATTATTTATAAAATAGCGAAACGGTCATTTTTAATATATGATATTTTAATAAACAGATTATCTATTTCATTTTCGCTAATTTGCCATATCGGTTAAAAGACCTATGACAATTAGCCTGTTTCATTTTTTTCATTTCATTTAATACTCTGATGATTACCAGGCTCATTGACGAACGCTATTACGTGGAGATGACGCATGCATGTACTCATGATTGACAAGCAGTCGATATTTATTGAAGGAATGGCATCAGTACTTTCGCACTTTATCCCAAATGTGAAGATTCGAGGTCTGAATAATCAGAATGAAATTAATGAAACACTAAATGAATTTCCCGCATCGTTAATTCTGCTGTATGGTGACGGAAATAAAACAGAGAGTCTTGAATTACTCGATACGCTGGCATTGCACCACCCCACTATTCCGGTGGTGATGCTGATGAATAAATGCCAGCCGACATTACTCAGGCAGTTTCTGCATCACCATGCGATTGCGTTTGTCAGGCGTGATTCTCCGCCGGAAACCATCGCGCAGACGCTGCGTACCGCGTCGCTGGGAATGCTCTGCTTCCCGCAGGAAAGCATCACGCTGCTGGATGGCGGACACGGCGCGATTGCGCGGCTCAGCGAGCGTCAGCGTGAAATCCTCAAGCTGCTGGCTGCCGGGGAATCCAACAAGCAAATCAGCCGCCAGTTAAATATCAGCGCCGGTACAGTGAAAGCGCATCTGGAATCTATTTTCCGCCGTCTGAATGTGAATAACCGCACTCAAGCCGCGATGATGTATTCGGACGAATAGCCCAGCCTGAATTTTTATTAACAGTTAATTGTTGCTACATTTTCCCCTGAGCAAATACAGGAGCACTATGCCCGTGCATAATGCTCCTGCCAGAGATATTTAACATCAGCATTTACAGCAGCGCAGATGCACTGTGACTCTTATTTGGCGGACGTTGTCTTGCGGGGTGCTCTGGAAGATGTCGCTTTTTTAACCGCCGACGTTTTTTTACGTACTGGTGTTTTTTTCGGCTTCTCATCTTTACGCATCGTGTGGCAGAAATAATAAATAGCAATCACGCCGACACCGACATCTTTTAATATCCAGAACGGCAGTTCTTGCGCCATTAACATGACATTGAACAGCAAATAGGGAAGATTGAGAAACCCCTGAACGGTAAATCCTAACGCAGTAATTAATAATCCAATGCGATACCACACAGGGATATTGGGCATACGGGAGCTGAGGGCGCTGACAAAAATAATCACCGCAATCGCCCCATCCACCAGCGTGGCCGCCCAGAAAATGAGTTTCAACGTCATGATGGATCTCCCGATTTAGGGCGTCGTGGCGCGCGGCGGCGCGATGGGGTGGCTTTTACGCCACGGGCGACGCGTTTTAGCTCGCCGGCAACCTGTAAAATATCGTGCCCTTCCCGACGGTTAAAAAAATTCGCCAGCCAGGCAATCATCCCGACGCTGATCGCGCCGACAAAATAGCCAATGCCCATCGCGATATCGCTATCTTTGAAGTTCATCCCCAGCCAGCGCGCAATAAAGCCGCCCAGCGTGAAGGTCGTGCTGACGCTTATAGCCCCGATGATCACCCCTGCCGCCAGCCGACCGTGCTGATGCAATTTTTTTGGTTGCCAGAAAAACGAGACGCTCAGCCCGCCAAATAACCCGGCGAGCGCGGCCAGTCCCTGACTTAACATCTGAATGCCGTCAACCATGGCAATCTCCTCCTCAACAGGCGGCCTCAACGAATAGGATGAGGCCGCAATACTGACTACTGGCAAGGAGGAAGCGTGACGGTTGTCGCGTCATTATCTGTAGTGAGATAACGCGTCGCGCTTTCCGGGCTGTAGATCAGATGTTTGTTACTGCGCAGACCGCGTACGCTATCGACATCGGCGCTGTACCATTTTCCTTTCCCCGGCGCAGGCTTGCCGGTCCAGGGATCGCCGCCCAACACTTTCTTGTTCAGCGCCCAGATGTTCCACAGCGAATCTTCCGCCTTCCCACTCCAGCCCAATTTGAGCGCCTGTTCGCGGGTCACGTACTCAGCGGGCAGCACATCATCACGATTTAGCGTTTTGAGCAGAGCCGTCAGTTTCTTCTCATCCTGCACGGTCTTGTTGTTCTGTTTCGCCAGTTGCTGGTTGGCCGCCTGTACCACCGCGCTGCATTGCGGTAAGTCGGCATACGCCGGTACAGCGGTTAACACAGCCAGAAACAGTATCGACAGTGTGTATTTCATGGGAATCCCTCCAGTCAGTTCAGTTTACGGGGGCCATAAACAGCGCACGTTCCGCGTCACGGCGACGGGTCAAGCCAGCGAGAATTTTGCCGCCAGCTTTATTCCAGCGCGGAAGCTGATCCGCCGCCTCCTGGTATTGCCCCTGGTTGAGCAGGCGCAGCAGCGTCGAGTTCTGCAAATTGCCCAGCCCGACGTTAAAGGCGAACGCCACCAGCGCATCGAACTGGTTCTGGTTGAGATCGACCGTCACGAGGCGATGAACCCCGCGCTCGGTCATCCCCAGATCCGCCCGCAACAAATCTTCCGCTTCCACCTTGCTTAACGCTTGCGGGAAATTCTCATGGGGCAGAATCAAATGGCCGTAGCCGATGGTCCATTTACCGACCGCATCGCGGTACTTCTCCAGGCTTAGCCCTTCAAAAGACTTAATTAATGTCAACCCGGCCGCGCCGGTGTTTGCTGGTTGATTAGCCATTGTCATCACTCCTCACGTTAGATTGGGGAAGAACTTGTCGGGTGTACTCTTCAATCAGCCGCATCACGCTTTCCGGTGGTTCCAGCACGGTGAACTGCATCTCAATGTCCACATGCCCGCTGTCACGACCGCTGCCTTCGCGGCTCGGCGGCGACATGCTGACAAGGAAACGGCCAACCGTGTCATCGGGCGTACCGGAAACCGCGCTCTGCTGCTCAACGGCATCGGTTCGCACCGTCAAAAAGACCTTCATTTTTTCCAGCATCAGCCCGCGCGGCGTGGAGAGCGCCACCAGCGGCAAGGCAAAGTGATGTTGATCATCCAGCGCCATTTCGACGACTTTTGGCACCAGCCTGCCGTCATCGCTGTGCTCAAAAAAGGGGTCCAGCGCCTGCATGTATTGATGCGCGATAAGCTGGTTTGCCGCCGAAGCGGCGTGCTGCATCCCGCGCGTGATATCCGCCAGCGAGAGAGATGCCCCAACCGGGCCACCGGGTGGCGGGCTTTCCGGCGGTGGCGGATCGGGCGGTAGATCCGAAGAGGGCGGATCCGCAGGCGGCAACCCGCCGGTCTCTTCTGTCGGCGGATCGTCGGGCGACATTCCGGCGCGCTCGTCCGGCGGAGCCGTAGGCTGCTCGCTCGCCTTCTCTTGCGTATTCCGGTTGCCGCGAAGCCAGTCTTTCATTGACATAGTGCGCTCCGTGAAAAATGAGGCTGCAACGCAGCCTCAGCGTGAACATCAGAATTAACGCGTTGCGTCAGCCGGAGCTTTTTCAGCGCCAGCAGGCGTTTCGGGGTAGGCATCAAGCTGTTTCGATTCCAGCTTTTGCGCCTCAGACGGCAGAACAGCCGGGCGTGTTGCGGCATCCGTCAGGAAATCAATCACGCGCATCAGCGCTTCCGGCGGCGGCTGACGTTTGACCTGGGTGTGGATGCTGTATTTCGCGCGGGTATCGGTGGAGCGGGTTTGCTGATCTTTGTGCGAAACACGTCCGCTGATTTTGACGCTGAACGGTCCCCAGCCGACGGACGCTTCCAGCGAGGCTTCCGCTTCTGTCTGGCTGCTGCTGGCTTCGCTCTGCGAGACTTCCAGTTCGAAATCGATGGTCCCTTCTTCGATGCTGATGTTCGGGTGAGAGATGGCCGCCAGCAGCGGGATGCGCATGGTTTTTTTCACCACGCCCTGAATCACGCCTTTGTCGTCAACCACGGTTTCGTCGTAATCGAACTGCACCGACTCCGCTTTACCATCCTTAATACAGACAGAGAGCAGGAAGTCGGCATAGGCCTTACTCGCCTGTACCTGTGCTTTGATCATTGCCTGCAACGGGCCGCCGATCATATGTTCCAGCGGTAGTGCATTAATGACCGATCCAATGAATTGTGAATCCATAATGCGTACTCCTGTGAGTTGTACAGAAACATCGTGTTGCGAATTCGCAGGACCCACACTACAGGCCGGGAAAGTCTGAAAATATTGGCTGGATGACGGGTTAAAACAGGGGAAATGGCCCAGGGCAGAAGGCATGGCTTTGGCGAAACGGGCGGTCTGACGCGCGACATTCTGCCGGAGAAGCGCCAGATGCCCTACACTTCATGCGTCCCCCTCAAAACCTAAGGAATCCGTAATGAGCATCATCAAAAGTTACGCTGCGCCGCAGGCCGGCGCCGCGCTTGAATTGCAGGAATACGATGCCGGCCCGCTGGCGGCAGAAGATGTGGAAGTGCAGGTGGATTATTGCGGTATCTGCCATTCAGACTTGTCGATGATCGACAACGAATGGGGCTTCTCCCAGTACCCGCTGGTTGCCGGGCATGAAGTGATTGGCCGCGTGGTGGAACTGGGTAGCGCTGCACAAAACAAAGGGTTAAAAGTGGGCCAGCGAGTGGGAATCGGCTGGACGGCGCGCAGCTGCGGGCACTGCGATGCCTGTATCGACGGCAACCATATCAACTGCCTGGAAGGCGCGGTGCCGACCATTCTGAATCGCGGTGGTTTTGCCGATAAGCTCCGCGCCGACTGGCAGTGGGTGATCCCGCTGCCCGATAGCATCGATATCGAAACCGCCGGGCCGCTGCTGTGCGGGGGCATTACCGTGTTTAAACCGCTGCTGATGCACAACATCACCGCCACCAGCCGCGTTGGCGTGATTGGGATTGGCGGCCTCGGGCATATCGCCATCAAGCTGCTGCATGCAATGGGTTGTGAAGTGACGGCGTTCAGTTCAAATCCGGCGAAAGAAGCGGAAGTGCGGATTATGGGTGCCGACTATGTCGTGAACAGCCGCGATCCGGAAGCATTAAAAGCGCTGGCCGGTCAGTACGATCTGATCATCAACACCGTTAACGTCGATCTTAACTGGCAGCCTTATTTTGAAGCGCTGACCCACGGCGGCCATTTCCACACGGTGGGTGCCGTGCTGAAGCCGCTGGAAGTCCCGGCATTTACCCTGATCGCCGGTGACCGCAGCGTTTCGGGTTCGGCAACCGGCACGCCATTTGAGCTGCGTAAACTGATGAAGTTTGCCGGGCGCGCCAAAGTCGCGCCAACCACCGAGATGTTCCCGATGTCGCGAATCAATGAAGCCTTGCAGCACGTGCGCGACGGGAAAGCCCGCTACCGCGTGGTGTTGAAAGCAGATTTCCAGAACGGAGTGGAAGCGTAGCTTTGCCCGATCCGCAAAGGGATCGCGCAGGGGAGTGATAAGGGGGACGCTGTGGTCCCCCTTTTTACGTTCACGCTGGCGAGATTTCAGAAACCACAGAATGCCGATCAACGAAACCACTCCACAACGGTGAAATAAATGCCGGATGGCGGGTCGCTCTGACATGTGGTGTGTAAGCCCGGTAAGCCACCGGGCAAGTGTGCTTTATTTCGCGATAGCAGCAAACACTTCGGCAATCGCCACCGCGCCGGGATCGCTCACGCCATCAAGGTTTTCACGGTTAACGTACGACGAGCGCCCGGCCCCTGCTTTTTGCATCGTTGCCGTACTGGCTGCCCCGCTTTTCGCCGCAGAGACTGCGGCATTTAGCCCGTTATCGCGCAACGCTTCCAGCGCCGGTTGCAGCGCATCGATCAGCGTACGATCGCCCAGATCCGCCCCGCCGTAGTGCTTCATCTGTTTTAGCCCCAGCAGTAACGCCTCTGGCAACGCTGTACCGTTATGTATCGCCTGGCCTGCCGCAGTGAAGAAGATCGACATCAGCACGCCGCTGGAGCCGCCCATTACCGTCGCCAGCCGTTCGCCGATCAGTTGCAGCAACTGCGCGGTGTTATTCAGCGGCAGCGCCTCTTCTTCCAGCAGCCGGGCAATCTCACGCGCGCCTTCGGCGAAGGTCGAACCGGTATCGCCATCGCCCACTTTCGCATCCAGCGCGTTCAGGCGATTTTCCAGGCCAATCAACGTCTGCACCGCCGTACCGACCAGCGCTTTTACCTGTGGATTGTCTGAAGGTTCAATCTCCAGCCCGTCATACACCGCACTGTGCTGCTGGGTTTTCATCGGCGCGAACGCCACCGGTTTTTGCCAGCCAACGGTTTGCACATTCGCGCAAATCGCCTGCTCGAACGCGTCATTCAGGCGCAGCAACGACAGGGAAAAACCTTTCATATCCAGCGAACTGACCAGCGGCGCAGGGCCAATCAAATACGCAATTTGATCTTTCAACGCCGAATGCGCCAGCTCTTTGGTCAGCAGCGCCATTTCAAGTGCCGACACGCCGCCAAGGTTGTTGATCAGCACGGCGACACGATCGTCGCCCACCGCTGCTTTCAGCGGTTTCACCAGCGTGTCGATAAGCGACTTGCTGTTCTGTGTGTCGACAATTGAAGCGCCCGGCTCGCCGTGAATCCCCAGCCCCAGCTCGACCTTGCCGCGCTGAATACGCCCTTCCTCTTCGCTGCCCGGCAGGTTGCAGGTCTCCATCGCCAGCCCAAGGCTGTAGACGTTATCGCAGGCCTTTTGCGCGATGTCGCGCACTTCACTCAGCGATTTCCCCTGATCGGCGGCATGGCCGGCAATCTTATGCACCAGCGCCGTTCCGGCGATGCCGCGCGGCTGTTTGTTATCCGGCAGCGCGATGTCGTCGGCGACGATCACCATCTCGACTTTCAGGCCGTAGCGCTTGGCTTTTTCCGCCGCAAGGCCGAAGTTAAGCCGGTCGCCGGTGTAGTTTTTAACAATCAACAGGCAACCGCGATCGCCGGTCACCGCCACGATGGCGTTCAGCACCGCATCGACGCTGGGCGAAGCAAACACATCACCACAGACGGCGGCGGTCAACATGCCTTTGCCGACAAAGCCAGCATGTGCCGGTTCATGGCCGGAACCCCCACCGGAAATCACCGCTACGCGGCTTTTATCCCAGTCAGCACGGGCCACAATGCGAATGGCGGGATCAATATCGAGTCGGACAAGGTTGCCGTGCGGGGCGGATATCACTAAGCCTTCAATGGCGTCATTGACCAGTTGTTTGCGGTCATTGAAAAAGAACCTGGACATAATTTCCCTAAATGTTGTGAATCGTTACTCAATCATAGCCCGAAGCACAATGGACGTGGCAAAGAACAGAATTTACTGAAAGCCATTATGGCGTGGTACGCCCCGGATGCGGGTAAGCCACTGCAACATATCTGCTCCTTTGGCGAAAAAAAGAGAGGCCGCAGCCTCTCTTATGTAATACAGAACATCATTGATGTATTAGCTTTTGCGCATCATCAGCCACAAGCTAATCAGGAAGAACAAGCCGCTCGGCAGCAGCGCGCCGACCACTGGTGGAATGCCATACACCAGCGTCAGCGGGCCGAAAATCTGATCCAGCACGTAGAAAACAAAGCCGAAGCTGATGCCGGTCACCACGCGCACACCCATCGCCACGCTACGCAGCGGGCCAAAGATAAACGACAGTGCCATCAGCATCATGACCGCCACCGACAGCGGCTGGAAGATTTTGCTCCACATATTGAGCTGATAACGGCCGGAATCCTGGCCGCTCGACTTCAGGTACTTCACATAGTTGTGCAGACCGCTGATGGAGAGCGCATCCGGATCCAGCGCCACTACGCCGAGTTTGTCCGGCGTGAGGTTGGTTTTCCAGGTACCACTGACGGTCTGCGAGCCGGTCACTTGCTTCGGATCGGTCAGGTTCGATTCATCCACCTGCGACAGCCGCCAGATTTTGTTCTCCGCATCGAATTTAGCTGACGCGGCGTAGCGCACCGATTGCAAACGACGCTGATCGTTGAAGGCATAAATACTGACGCCGCCAAGCTCATCATCACCTTTCACACGTTCGATGTAGATAAAGTTGTTGCCGTCTTTCGCCCACAGCCCGGCCTGCGTGGAGAGCAGCGAGCCGCCATACATCGACTGCGCACGCTGGTTACGCGCCATCTGCTCGCCCTGCGGCGCAACCCATTCGCCAATCGCCATGGTCAGCAGGACCAGCGGAATAGCGGTTTTCATCACCGACAGCGCCACCTGCATGCGGGTGTAGCCGGAAGCTTGCATTACCACCAGCTCGCTGCGCTGCGCCAGCATGCCCAGACCGAGCAGCGCGCCAAGCAGCGCGGCCATCGGGAAGAAGATCTGGATATCTTTCGGCACGCTGAGAATGGTGTACATCCCGGCACCCAGCGCGTCGTAACTCCCCTGCCCGGCTTTTTTCAACTGATCGACAAATTTGATAATGCCGGAGAGCGACACCAGCATGAACAGCGTCATCATGATGGTGGAAAAGATGGTTTTCCCGATATAGCGGTCAAGTACGCCAAAAGCCTGCATTATACCGCTCCTCTACGCGTAAAACGGGCGCGAACCCGGCGCATCGGCACCGTATCCCACAGGTTCAGCACCACAGCCAGCGCCAGGTAGACCAGGTTAACCGTCCACATCCAGATCATCGGATCCAGCTTACCCTTCGCGCCGTTTGAGCGAAGCGTGGTCTGCAACAGAAAGAACACGAGATACAGCAGCATCGCGGGCAGCATCGATAACACGCGTCCCTGACGTGGGTTAACCACGCTCAGCGGCACGACCATCAACGCCATCATCACCACGGTAAAGATCAGCGTTAAGCGCCAGTGCAGCTCCGCGCTGGCGCGCGGGTTGTCCGTATTGAACAACGTACGCATGTCCATCTGTTCGGTATCGCTTGGATCGAGCGCAACGGTCTGGTGACCAATAATTGCCTGGTAGTTCTGGAAATCAGTGATGCGGAAGTCGCGCAACATGGCGGTACCCTCAAAGCGTGTGCCGGTGTTGAGCGTCACCACCTGGGAACCATCTTTATGCTGGGAAAGCTGGCCGGAATCCGCCACCACCACTGACGGGCGTGCGTTGCCTTTGGGGCGGATCTGCGCAAGAAATACGTTGTGAAAGCGGTTGCCTTCGACACCTTCAATAAACAGCACCGAGTTGCCGTCTGTCGCCTGCTGGAACTGCCCCTGCGCCAGCGCCGCCATACCAGGGTTCGCTTTGGCATCCGCCAGCACCTGATCCTGATGACGGGATGACCATGGACCAGCCCACATTACGTTAACCGCAGCGATAATGCCGGTAAACAGCGCCAGCACCATGGCGGCTTTGATCAGCACCGCACGGCTGAGACCGCAGGCGTGCATCACCGTGATTTCACTTTCGGTATAGAGTTTGCCCAGCGTCATTAGCAGGCCAAGGAACAGACTCAACGGCAGGATAAGCTGCGCCATCTCCGGCACGCCCAGCCCCAGCAGCGAGAGCACGAGGTTTGTTGGGATTTCGCCATCAGCGGCTGCGCCTAAAATCCTCACCAGTTTCTGACAAAAGAAAATCAGAAGCAGGATGAATAGGATCGCAAGCTGGCTTTTTAGCGTCTCCCGCACCAGATATCTTATGATTATCACTTTAAATACGCCCGTAAAAACCAGTCTTTTTCCTGGAAAATCGCTTGTTTCATGGCTTAAACGTCATTTATTCTCTTGAGTCGTCGAAATCATCGCTAAGATTAATATACTCAGCGGATGGGTGCGTAAGAGCCAATTCTGACGTGCCGAAACCGAAGTACCATTAAGATTAACACGAAGTCATCGCAACAGCGGACATGCGTTACGTAAGCTTGCAATTCTATCCGTAGCCGCCGCCGTTGTCTTTAAGATTCAGGAGCGTAGTGCATGGAGTTCAGTGTAAAAAGCGGTAGCCCGGAGAAACAGCGTAGTGCCTGCATCGTTGTGGGTGTCTTTGAACCGCGCCGACTCTCCCCGATCGCCGAGCAACTCGATAAGATCAGCGATGGCTACATCAGCGCGCTGCTCCGTCGCGGAGAACTGGAAGGTAAGCCAGGACAAACCCTGCTGCTTCACCACGTACCGAATGTCCTCTCCGAGCGTATTTTGCTGATTGGCTGCGGTAAAGAGCGTGAACTGGATGAGCGCCAGTACAAGCAGGTCATTCAGAAAACCATAAACACCCTGAATGATACGGGCTCGATGGAAGCCGTCTGCTTCCTGACCGAACTGCATGTCAAAGGGCGCAACACCTACTGGAAAGTGCGCCAGGCCGTTGAGACAGCGAAAGAGACCCTGTACAGCTTCGATCAACTGAAAACCAACAAAATCGAACCGCGTCGTCCGCTGCGTAAAATGGTCTTCAACGTGCCGACTCGTCGCGAGTTAACCAGCGGCGAACGCGCTATCCAGCACGGTCTGGCTATCTCTGCGGGGATTAAAGCAGCCAAAGATCTCGGCAATATGCCGCCGAATATCTGTAATGCCGCGTACCTCGCTTCGCAGGCGCGCCAGCTGGCGGATACCTACAGCAAAAACGTCCTGACTCGCGTGATTGGCGAACAGCAGATGCGCGAACTGGGCATGCACTCGTACCTGGCTGTCGGCCAGGGCTCGCAGAACGAGTCGCTGATGTCGGTGATTGAGTACAAAGGCAACCCGTCGGAAGACGCGCGCCCGATTGTGCTGGTCGGTAAAGGCCTGACCTTCGACTCCGGCGGTATCTCCATCAAACCTGCCGAAGGCATGGACGAGATGAAGTACGACATGTGCGGCGCGGCGGCGGTGTACGGCGTGATGCGCATGGTGGCCGAACTGCAACTGCCGCTGAACGTGATTGGCGTGCTGGCAGGCTGTGAAAACATGCCAGGCGGGCGCGCGTATCGTCCGGGCGACGTGCTGACCACCATGTCCGGCCAGACGGTCGAAGTGCTGAATACCGACGCCGAAGGCCGTCTGGTGCTGTGCGATGTGCTGACCTACGTTGAGCGCTTCGAGCCGGAAGCGGTGATCGATGTCGCGACGCTGACCGGCGCATGCGTGATTGCCCTTGGCCATCACATCACCGGTCTGCTGTCGAACCACAACCCGCTGGCGCACGAACTGATTGGCGCGTCCGAGCAGGCTGGCGACCGCGCATGGCGTTTACCGCTGGGCGATGAGTACCAGGATCAGCTGGAATCCAATTTTGCGGATATGGCGAACATCGGCGGCCGTCCTGGCGGTGCTATCACTGCGGGTTGCTTCCTGTCGCGCTTTGCCCGTAAATACAACTGGGCGCACCTTGATATCGCCGGTACCGCATGGCGCTCCGGCAAAGCCAAAGGCGCAACCGGTCGTCCGGTGGCGATGCTGTCGCAGTTCCTGCTGAACCGCGCCGGGTTTAACGGCGAAGAGTAAGTCGTCAATGCCGGATGGCTATGATTGCCGGATGGCGGCTATGCCCTGTCCGGCCTGGAACCTCGCGCAATGTGAACTCTATACCCTATGGATTTCGCGTTGCATCGCGGCGGCAACTGAGCAAATCCCCAGGAGCATAGAAAACTATGTGACTGGGGTGCGCAACAAATCTGCCGGGAGCAGATTTGAACGCTGCCTGCAGCGGCCCCTTGAGGGCGAGGCCCAGGGATGGGCCGAGTATTCGCAGCCAACAAAGAGGCAGCGTGAAAGACGACGGGTATAGATATGAAAAATGCGACCTTTTACCTTCTGGACAACGATAACGCCGTTGACGGCTTAAGCGCCGTCGAGCAACTGGTGTGTGAAATTGCCGCAGAACGTTGGCGTAACGGCAAGCGCGTGCTGATTGCCTGTGCCGATGAGCAGCAGGCGATTCGGCTGGATGAAGCATTATGGGCGCGCCCGGCAGAGAGTTTTGTGCCGCACAATCTGGCTGGCGAAGGTCCGCGCGGCGGCGCGCCGGTCGAACTGGCCTGGCCGCAAAAGCGCAACAGCAGCCCGCGCGATATTCTTATCAGCCTGCGCGCGGAATTTGCAGATTTTGCCACCGCTTTCACAGAAGTGGTAGACTTCGTCCCTTACGAAGACTCTCTGAAACAACTGGCTCGCGAACGCTATAAAGCCTACCGCGTGGCCGGTTTCAACCTGAACACGGCAACCTGGAAATAATGGAAAAGACATACAACCCCAAAGATATCGAACAGCCGCTGTACGAGCAGTGGGAAAAGCAGGGCTATTTCAAACCGAACGGTGATGAAAGCCAGGAAAGCTTCTGCATCATGATCCCGCCGCCGAACGTCACCGGCAGTTTGCATATGGGCCACGCCTTCCAGCAGACCATCATGGACACCATGATCCGCTACCAGCGCATGCAGGGGAAAAACACCCTGTGGCAGGTGGGTACTGACCATGCTGGTATCGCAACCCAGATGGTGGTTGAACGTAAAATTGCCGCTGAAGAAGGGAAAACCCGCCACGATTACGGTCGCGACGCGTTTATCGACAAAATCTGGCAGTGGAAAGCCGAATCCGGCGGCACCATCACCAACCAGATGCGTCGTCTTGGCAACTCCGTGGACTGGGAGCGCGAGCGCTTCACCATGGATGAAGGGCTCTCCAACGCGGTCAAAGAGGTGTTTGTCCGCCTGTATAAAGAAGATCTGATTTACCGTGGCAAACGCCTGGTGAACTGGGATCCGAAACTGCGCACGGCGATTTCCGACCTTGAAGTGGAAAACCGCGAGTCGAAAGGCTCAATGTGGCATATCCGCTATCCGCTGGCCGATGGCGCAAAAACCGCTGATGGTAAAGATTATCTGGTGGTTGCCACCACCCGTCCAGAAACCCTGCTGGGCGATACAGGTGTGGCCGTCAACCCGGAAGATCCGCGTTACAAAGATCTGATTGGCAAGTTCGTGGTGCTGCCGCTGGTTAACCGCCGTATTCCGATTGTTGGCGATGAACACGCCGACATGGAAAAAGGCACCGGCTGCGTGAAAATCACCCCGGCGCACGACTTTAACGACTACGAAGTGGGCCGTCGCCACAAGCTGCCGATGATCAACATCCTGACCTTTGACGGCGATATCCGTGAAAGCGCGCAGGTTTATGATACTAACGGCAACGAATCCGACGTTTACCCGGCGGATATCCCGGCAGAATTCCAGAAGCTGGAGCGTTTTGCCGCGCGTAAAGCAATGGTTGCCGCCGTGGACGCGCTGGGCCTGCTGGAAGAGATTAAACCGCACGACCTGACCGTTCCGTACGGCGATCGTGGCGGCGTGGTTATCGAACCGATGCTGACCGACCAGTGGTACGTGCGTGCCGATGTGCTGGCGAAACCGGCGGTTGAAGCGGTGGAAAACGGTGACATCCAGTTCGTGCCGAAGCAGTACGAAAACATGTATTTCTCCTGGATGCGCGATATTCAGGACTGGTGTATCTCCCGTCAGCTGTGGTGGGGTCACCGCATTCCGGCGTGGTATGACAACGACGGCAACGTCTACGTTGGCCGCAGCGAAGAAGAAGTGCGTCAGGAAAATAACCTGGCTGCTGATATCGCGCTGCGTCAGGACGATGACGTGCTGGACACCTGGTTCTCCTCCGCGCTGTGGACCTTCTCCACGCTCGGCTGGCCGGAAAACACCGATGCGCTGCGTCAGTTCCATCCGACCAGCGTGATGGTCTCCGGTTTCGACATCATCTTCTTCTGGATCGCCCGCATGATCATGATGACCATGCACTTCATCAAAGATGAAAATGGCAAGCCTCAGGTGCCGTTCAAGACCGTCTACATGACCGGTCTGATCCGCGATGATGAAGGGCAGAAGATGTCCAAATCCAAAGGCAACGTGATTGACCCGCTGGATATGGTTGACGGTATTTCGCTCGCGGATTTGCTGGAAAAACGTACCGGCAACATGATGCAGCCGCAGCTGGCGGAGAAAATCCGCAAGCGCACCGAGAAACAGTTCCCGGATGGCATTGAGCCGCACGGCACTGACGCCCTGCGCTTCACGCTGGCGGCGCTGGCTTCAACCGGTCGCGATATCAACTGGGATATGAAGCGACTGGAAGGTTACCGTAACTTCTGTAACAAGCTGTGGAACGCCAGCCGCTTTGTGCTGATGAACACCGAAGATCAGGATTGCGGTTTCAATAGCGGTGAAAGGGTGCTGTCGCTGGCTGACCGCTGGATCCTCGCTGAATTCAACCAGACCATCAAAGCGTACCGCGAAGCGCTGGACAACTTCCGCTTCGATATCGCTGCAGGGATTCTGTACGAGTTCACCTGGAACCAGTTCTGCGACTGGTATCTGGAGCTGGCCAAACCGGTCATGAACGGTGGTTCGGAAACCGAACTGCGCGGCACTCGCAATACACTGGTGACGGTGCTGGAAGGTTTGCTGCGTCTCGCGCATCCGATCATTCCATTTATCACTGAAACCATCTGGCAGCGCGTGAAAGTGCTGAAAGGCATTACCGCTGACACCATCATGCTGCAGCCGTTCCCGCAGTACGATGCGTCGCAGGTTGACGAAAAAGCGCTGGCGGATACCGAGTGGCTGAAACAGGCGATTATCGCCGTGCGTAATATTCGCGCCGAGATGAACATCGCGCCGGGTAAACCGCTGGATCTGCTGCTGCGCGGTTGCAGCGAAGAGGCGATGCGTCGCGTGAACGATAACCGCAACTTCCTGCAAACGCTGGCGCGTCTGGAAAGCATCACCGTGCTGCCAGCCGATGATAAAGGGCCGGTATCGGTCACTAAAATTATCGATGGCGCAGAGCTGCTGATCCCGATGGCAGGTCTGATCGACAAAGAAGCCGAGCTGGCGCGTCTGGCAAAAGAAGTGGCGAAGGTCGAACAGGAAATTGGCCGTATCGAAAGCAAGCTGGGCAACGAAGGTTTTGTCGCGCGCGCACCGGAAGCGGTAATTGCGAAAGAGCGTGAAAAACTGGACGGTTACGCTCAGGCGAAAGCGAAGCTGATTGAACAGCAGGCAGTCATCGCCGCGCTGTAATCCTCTTCAGGCATGAAAAAGCCGGGCTGCGATGCCCGGCTTTTTTTATCCCTCCGGTGGGTTGCCCGGCGGCTTACCGGACAACCAACGTTTCAGCCAACACAACGCAGCCCGGATAAAACCGGCACAATAAACTCAGAACAGCGCCGGGTAGAACGACAGACCGCGCGCCAGCAGGTTGGCCGGATCCTTCGCCGGTTGTTGATCGTGATTCTCCAGCGGCAATGACGACAGATCACCGTGCAGATGCGTGTTTTCCAGCAGATAGCGGGTAAAACGCACCTTCGCCCATGGCCACGCCAGGAATAGCGTTACCGAACACACCAGCAAATTAGTGACGGAGATCCAGAACACGCGTCCCAGCGTGACCGTAGAAGAGAAATGAATATCCCCTTCCAGCGCCAACTGGCTGTAAAGGTAATTACGCAGCTTCACGAAAGCGAAAATATAACAAATGATCGCACCGCCGATATAAACCAGGTAGCTGAAGATCAATTTGCCATAAAACGGCCCCATCAGCATCGCCAGTTGCTCCGGATTGTCGCCAACCGCGTAAGCATATTGCGAGAGCATAAAGAAGGCCGGAATGGTGATATAAAGCGCGATGGCAATAAACGGCACAAACAGCAGCATCGACAGCACAATAATGGTGATGCACTTTTTCACCGAGAATTCGCCGGAAAATTTCAGCTTACCGTATTGCAGATTATTCACCAGCATACTAAACCACTGAGCAGTATATACGCCCTGCATTATCGCCACACCCAGCAATAATACCAGGGTACCAACGCCAATCATGGTGAAAATAGCGGTATACGAACCGCTGCTCAGCGCCGAGGTGGTAAAGAAAGAAAACACAATAATGGCAGCAGCCACGATCAGCAACGGGCAGCCCATCATCACCCACCACGCCCGCAGCGGGCTGGCGTAAAAACTAAAGCGGACGCCGTTAATCTCCGTCATCAGAAATTGATAACGCAAACCCTGAGTAATCAGCCATGGGAAAAAGATCAGGAATAACGCCATCATGCACAATTGCAGGACAATATTGCCATGCACCATGTTAATGATGAAAACTGCATACAGCACCAGCATGCACAGCCAGCCGACAAATACCGAACGCCCGGTCGCGTGGTAAGAAAAACGTGCGCCATCCAGTTCAGTATTGGCGTAGAAATAACGGCGGGAACGGACTAACGCCCATGGCAAATATAACCCCAGCGTTATCATGGTTAGCAGAATATTAATCAGCCAGATCAGGAAATAGCCTTTACCACTTCCCTGAAAAAGGAAATGGCGTACCGGCGCTGTCGCGGAACCCTGAGTATCGAAAGTCATAACAATCCTTATCGCAAAAAAGAAAAGCACAGCCTAATAAGACGTAAAAATGTTACGGAATAGTTATTTCCAGCCTCAAGTTTAAATAGCTTACGGATAAAAAAATAGCGACCAATATTCCTGGTCTTGCCAGATTGCTGTGAGAGTGGTATTAAGCGTGATCACGTGAAAAAGTAACCTAACAGAGAGCAGAGATGAATGTGACCGCTCCGGTAGAGGTAAAAATGCGCCGAATTGCTGCAACAGACAATGCCGCAATCGCATCTGTGATCCGCCAGGTATCGGCGGAATATGGCCTCACCGCCGATAAAGGCTACACCGTTGCCGACCCTGAACTGGATGAGCTTTATCAGCTTTACAGCAAGCCGGGTTACGCCTATTGGGTCGTCGAACTGAATGGCGAGGTCGTGGGCGGAGGCGGCGTTGCGCCGCTAAAATGTAGCGAGCCGGATATTTGCGAACTGCAAAAGATGTATTTCCTTCCCGCCGCACGTGGTCAGGGGCTGGCGAAAAAGCTGGCGCTGATGGCGATGGATCACGCCCGTACGCAGGGCTTTACTCGCTGTTACCTGGAAACGACCGCGTTTTTAACCGACGCCATAGGCCTGTATGAACATCTGGGGTTCGAACATATCGACGGGCCGCTGGGCTGCACCGGTCATGTTGACTGCGAAGTGCGCATGCTGAAAACGCTGTAACGGTAAACGAGCGGGTAGCGCACCCGCTCCGAATGCTGATTACGAGCGGCTCGCCTCAAGCATTAATGAACGATACAGACCAGCTGCCCGCTCCTGCGGCAGCGCCTGCACCCCGTTCAAAATCTCCAGCATCATGTCGCAAACCACTTTCTCCTTGCCAGACGCCTTATCCGGATGGTTGAGCAATTGCACATCCTCCCCGTATTTGCTGTAGAGCTGACGCACAATCGGTTCGAGATCCGCCTGCGCCTGCTTCTCTTCTTGTGGCGTAATGGTGTGCTTATCCGGCCCGTAGGTCGCCTGTAGCATGGCGTAATCGGTGTCCAGACGGCGTTTCAGCGTCTCGCGCGAGTTAAGCGCCACAGGGTTAACGCCGCCTTTTACCTCCGGATAATGGAAACGAAAGCAGGCATCATCGCTGATTTTTTGCATTTCTACCGTTTGATCGATCAACACACGCGTTTCCGCGACCACCAGTTGATCTGACGCCAGCGGCATACGCTGCATTTGCAAAGCGCTAAACCGGGGCTGGATGGTGTCGATAATTTTTTGCTCATTGGCACCGGCTTTCATCAGCACCACCACCTGGTTACGCAGCTCGCTAAACAGCTTCGGTTCGTGTTCGGCCATTAATTGCCAGGTGGGAACTTGCTGCACCATCGCATCAAACCGCGCCTCGGCGGTTTGCGCATTTTTTTGCGCCTGCAAATAGCGGATGTCGATAAAATTCCACAGGGCGATAAATACCGCCACCAGTACTGCGGCGCTGCCCTTACTTAGCCACCCTTTTTTTCGCATCAGCCCGGTGACAATGGTTATCGCCGCACCGGCATACGCCGCCATCAATACGTGCGTCCAGTTCATCCTTTGTTCCCTTAACGTTGGATTACACCGGCACGCCGCTGTGAAAACGGAACTCCGTATCCGGTGTTGAGATCAGCGCCGCTTCCACTTCGCCAAAATGGCGCACGCGCGGGCTGATATCGACAGTAGAAATCTGTTGTGCCAGCGCCAGATAATCCTGATAGTGACGCGCCTCTGAACGCAGCAGCGACAGATAAAAGCTCTGCAAATCCGCCTCCAGCCACGGCGCCAGCGCGGCAAAACGTTCGCAGGATCGGGCTTCAATGTAAGCGCCGCAAATGAGCTTATCGACCAAAGTGAGCGGCTCATGAGTGCGAACCTCTTTCAGCATGCCTTTGGCATAACGGCTGGCGGTGATTTTGACGTAGGGAATATTACGGGCGTTCATCGCTTCCCGCACCTGCCAGAAATGGTGCAGCTCCTCTTTAATCAGCAGCACCATGCTGTCGATAAGCTGGCGTCCCCAGGCATCGTCGGTCTGCGGCATGACGCTTTTGCCGATCTGTTTATGCAGGGCGACAAAATCCGGTTCCGGCCCTTCGCGGAAGGCGAAGGCTTCGTAGGGTTTCAGCCACTCCAGTAGCGCATCCGAACCGGCTTTATCCGCCACATATTTGCGTACCAGCAGCATGGCGGTTTGCGCCGCTTTCAGTTCGCAGATCATGTGGTCGGTCAGCAGCAGCGGCAGCATGGCCGGGTCGCGGGCTTTTTCTATCCAGGCGTTGGGTGTCGGGCAGTGGAGAAAATCTAAAACCGGGGCGAGTATTTGCGGGTAATCCATGGCGGTTCCTTGCTTTGCGGCAGCAGGCGCTGCCGCAACGGTCACTCAGTGGCGCACGCCGTTGTCTTCTTCATCGACGTAATCGTCGTCGTCACCTTCTTCGCCGTCTTCGCCTTCTTCACCGTCAGGATCTTCGTAGTAAGTCCCCCAACCGTCGTACTCAACGCCGATTTTCTCCGCGAGGTTGATCAGCTGTTCAACTTGCGTGTCGATAAGCTCGGCGTTCAGCGCGCATTCGCTCAGAACGTCGCAGCAAATCACCACTTCACCTTCGTCCAGCTCCAGCTCTTCCGGCTCAGTCACTTCATAACCCAGCTTGAACGCTTCAACGGCAGCTTTTTCCAGCGTCTCAAAATCAT
This sequence comes from Jatropha multifida, assembly GCA_948099535.1. Lineage (NCBI taxonomy): Eukaryota > Viridiplantae > Streptophyta > Magnoliopsida > Malpighiales > Euphorbiaceae > Jatropha > Jatropha multifida. The sequence goes on along the minus strand of CANUEX010110904.1, from coordinate 72,617 downwards.
CTGCCGACAGATGATGCTCAATGGTGTACAGCGCTTCAGGATCGCTGCCGTCTTCCAGCAATTCTTCAATAATCAAACGCGTCTCTTCGCGCTGCTCTTCCAGGTGTTCCGGGTTCGCCATGGCTCGTTCCTCATAATGTGGCAGATACACTTATTGTCACACACCGCCGCCGTTGCCTCCACTCCTCGCCGAAAAGATTTATCCGCCGGGGTTGCAAATGCATATTCATACATATAAATTGAATTTTAATTCAACAAGTGGCCTTAGCCATGTGAGGAAAACATGTCTGCGTTTTACCAGAAACATTTTTTGAAACTGCTCGATTTTACACCTGCGGAAATCAATGCCCTGCTGCAACTCGCCTCGCAATTAAAAGCTGATAAGAAAAAAGGCCAGGAAGTGCAGAAACTTACCGGCAAAAACATCGCGCTCATCTTCGAAAAAGACTCTACCCGCACCCGATGCTCTTTCGAAGTTGCCGCATACGATCAGGGTGCCCGCGTTACTTATCTTGGGCCAAGCGGCAGCCAGATCGGCCATAAAGAATCGATTAAAGATACCGCGCGCGTACTGGGTCGTATGTACGACGGCATTCAATATCGCGGCTACGGCCAGGAGATTGTCGAAACGCTGGCGCAATATGCAGGCGTGCCGGTGTGGAACGGTTTAACCAATGAGTTTCACCCGACGCAACTGCTGGCGGATCTGCTGACCATGCGCGAGCACCTGCCGGGCAAACCGTTCAACCAGATGACGCTGGTCTACGCCGGCGATGCGCGCAACAACATGGGCAACTCCATGCTGGAAGCGGCGGCGCTGGTCGGCCTGGATCTGCGTCTTGTTGCGCCGAAGGCCTGCTGGCCGGATGCCAGCCTGGTGGCGGAGTGCACCGCGCTGGCAGTGAAAAACGGTGGCAATATTCTGCTGACAGAAGATGTCGCCGCTGGCGTGAAGGGCGCAGATTTCATCTATACCGATGTCTGGGTATCGATGGGTGAAGCCAAAGAGAAATGGGCTGAACGCATCGCGCTACTGCGTCCTTACCAGGTGAACAGCATGATGCTGTCGCTGACCGGCAACCCGCAGGTGAAATTCCTGCACTGTCTGCCGGCCTTCCATGACGATCAAACCACGCTCGGCAAGAAAATGGCGGAAGAATTTGGCCTGCACGGCGGTATGGAAGTCACCGATGAAGTGTTTGAATCACCAGCAAGCGTGGTATTCGACCAGGCGGAAAACCGGATGCACACCATCAAAGCCGTGATGGTGGCAACGCTCAGCCAGTAAGTTTTGCCCCTCACCCGCAGGGGTGAGGGAGCATTATCAGGCAACCAGCAGCTTCACCACCGCTTTGCGCACTTTCGCAGGTGCATTGATCGCACACAGCGGTTTATGTACTTCGCCTGGCCAGAAAACGACAAAATCCCCTTCGCTTAGCACCACGGTTTTTTCCTCGCCGCCTTCCGGCAAAAACGCGATGTCTTTATCAGCCAGCCAGTCGGTATCCGGTGCGCCCGCAGGCAAGGTGCTGAAGGTCATCCCTTCCTGGCCTTTCAGGACGATCTGAATATCCAGATAGCGCGCGTGATACTCCGCGCGGCGCTCGGCGAATGGCTGAGTCGAATCCTCAGAGATGAGATAAAACAGGCGGTTACCGTCGATGTCGTGTTTGCCGATCGCCGTCGCATCGGTGACATGCTGTTTAACGTGTTCAATAGCCTGGCGCAATTCCTGCGGCAGCCAGGATTGCAGATGGTGAATATTACCAACGATCATGATTTAACCCTCGATATAAAACATCGTTTCATTTTTAAATGTTTATACGAAAATTCACACTGCCATACCACCACTTTTTACGGGAGATTTGTGACAACGCATGTTTATCGGAAAATATGTTATATGCCTGTTAATCCTCAGGCGGAATTTATGCAGTAATAGTGCATAAACCCGGTCAGCGGGAACAACACTTCATCTGTTAGTTGCTGATATTTAATATATTATTTAAAAACCTCTCCCTGAATCACACTTTGCTGCTTCATTTATTTGCGTGCTAATTCACTGGTTATTTCCCTTTTCACCCGCTTGTAAAACAGGTTTATTCACTATTTTGCATATTTATTCTAATTATTACGATTAGCGCATAAAAATCAAGGCGTTACACATCAATGAAATCCATGCATATCTACAAAATTATAACAACCGTGAATAATATCAGCCATTAATGCGTAGCCATTCATCTTTATAATAAGGCTAATTATCTATTCTCTGACGCGAATCATGCATTCGAACAACAGCCCTTTAATATCCCATCCGACGTGAGCACAATCACATTATTAATTCATACGACTTCTACTATGAGCCGTGAAATTAACAACCATTAACCCGCGAAGAAATTAAAAAGATTTCATCGCGCGCCCCCTTTTTATTCTTAAAAAACAGTTAAAGGAATAATTATGGAAAAGCACTACGTCGGTTCTGAAATAGGTCAATTGCGAAGCGTTATGCTGCATCGCCCCAATTTAAGTCTGAAACGTTTAACCCCATCGAATTGCCAGGAATTATTATTTGATGATGTGTTATCGGTCGAGCGCGCCGGCGAAGAGCACGACGCCTTCGCAAACACGCTGCGCGAGCAGGGTGTGGAAGTCCTGCTGTTAACCGACCTTCTGACACAAACGCTTGATATTGCTGAGGCGAAAGCCTGGTTGCTGGACATGCAGATCTCCGACTATCGCCTTGGCCCCGCCTTCGCCGCAGACGTACGCAGCTGGCTGGCAGATATGCCGCATCGCGAGCTGGCGCGGCGGCTCAGCGGCGGATTAACCTACGGAGAAATCCCGGCATTTATTAAAAATATGGTGGTGGATATCCACACGGCGAATGATTTTATTATGAAGCCGTTGCCCAACCATTTATTTACCCGCGATACATCCTGCTGGATTTATAACGGCGTATCGATTAACCCGATGGCCAAACCAGCTCGTCAGCGCGAAACAAATAATCTGCGCGCAATTTATCGCTGGCATCCGGCCTTCGCTGACGGTGAATTTATTAAATACTTTGGCGACGAGAATATTAATTATGACCATGCCACTTTAGAAGGCGGCGACGTATTAGTGATCGGTCGCGGCGCGGTATTAATTGGCTTGTCAGAACGTACCACGCCGCAGGGCGTTGAGTTTCTTGCCAACAGCCTGTTCAAACATCGCCAGGCTGAACGGGTTATCGTCGTCGAACTCCCCAAACACCGCTCCTGTATGCATCTCGATACCGTGATGACGCATATCGATATTGACACCTTCTCCGTCTACCCGGAAGTGGTGCGCAAAGACGCACATTGCTGGACGCTCACCCCGGACGGACGCGGCGGCCTGCAACGCACGCAGGAGAACGATCTGCTGCACGCCATTGAGAAAGCGCTCGGCATTGACCAGATACGGCTCATCACCACCGGCGGCGATGCCTTCGAAGCCGAACGCGAACAGTGGAATGACGCCAACAACGTCCTCACGCTGCGCCCCGGCGTGGTGGTGGGTTACGAACGCAATATCTGGACTAACGAAAAATATGACAAAGCCGGGATCACCGTGCTGCCCATTCTTGGCGATGAGCTGGGACGCGGGCGCGGCGGTGCACGCTGCATGAGCTGCCCACTGGAACGCGACGGAATTTGAAGGAGCCATCATGGAAAGAAAACCTACGCTGGTTGTCGCACTCGGCGGCAACGCACTGCTGAAACGCGGTGAACCGCTGGAAGCGAACATTCAGCGCCAGAACATTGATCTTGCCGCGCGCACCATCGCCGGGCTGACCGAGCAGTGGCGAGTGGTGCTGGTACACGGCAACGGGCCGCAGGTTGGTCTGCTGGCGCTGCAAAACAGCGCTTACGACAAAGTCACGCCCTACCCGCTCGACATTCTTGGCGCCGAAAGCCAGGGGATGATCGGCTACATGCTGCAACAGTCGCTGAAAAACATCCTGCCGCAACGCGAGGTCAGCGTACTGCTCACGCAAGTGGAAGTGGACCCGGCCGACCCGGCATTCACCAACCCCACCAAATACATCGGCCCGGTTTACAGCGAAGCGCAAGCCCATGCGCTGCAGCAGGAAAAAGGCTGGGTCTTTAAGGCAGATGGCCACTACTTCCGCCGCGTGGTTCCCTCCCCGCAGCCCAAACGCATTGTCGAGAGCGACGCCATCAGTGCGCTGATAAACCGCGATCATCTGGTCATTTGCAATGGCGGAGGTGGCGTACCAGTGGTGGAAAACGCCAACGGCTACCACGGCATTGAAGCGGTGATCGACAAAGACCTGTCGGCGGCGCTGCTGGCACGGCAAATCGAAGCGGACGCTCTGCTGATCCTCACCGATGCCGACGCAGTGTATCTCGACTGGGGCAAACCCACGCAGCGCCCACTGGCGCAGGTAACCCCGGAAATGTTGCAAGAGATGCAGTTCGACGCAGGCTCGATGGGGCCGAAAGTCGCCGCCTGCCGCCAGTTTGTCGAGGCCTGCAACGGCATCGCGGGCATTGGCGCGCTGGTGGATGGCCCGGCCATTCTCGCCGGGGATAAAGGCACATTAATTCGTCACTGATTTAAAAAAGGAAGATCTCATGAGTATCAATTTGAAAAATCGCAACTTTCTCAAACTGCTCGATTACACACCGGCGGAAATCCAGTACCTGATCGATCTTGCTATCCGGTTGAAAGCTGACAAAAAAGCGGGCTGTGAGAAAAAAACGCTGGTTGGCAAAAACATCGCGCTGATTTTTGAAAAAACCTCCACCCGCACCCGCTGCGCGTTCGAAGTGGGCGCTTTCGATCAGGGCGCGCAGGTGACCTATCTCGGGCCGAGTGGTTCGCAGATCGGTCATAAAGAGTCAATGAAAGACACTGCCCGCGTGCTGGGACGCATGTATGACGGCATCGAATATCGCGGTTATGGCCAGCAAATTGTGGAAGAGCTGGGCCAGTATGCCGGTGTCCCCGTATGGAACGGGCTGACCAACGAGTTTCACCCGACGCAGATCCTTGCCGATCTGATGACCATGCTCGAACACGCGCCGGGCAAACGCCTGTCGGAACTGCGTTTTGCCTACCTCGGCGATGCGCGCAACAACATGGGTAACTCGCTGATGGTCGGCGCGGCAAAGATGGGCATGGATATCCGGCTGGTCGCGCCGAGGTCGTTCTGGCCGGAAGCCGCGTTGGTTGAGCAATGCCAAGCCATTGCCCGTGAAACCGGTGCGCGCATCATGCTCACCGAAGAGGTTGAAGAAGGCGTGCAGGGCGTGGATTTCCTCTATACCGATGTGTGGGTGTCGATGGGCGAACCGAAAGAGGCCTGGTCCGAGCGCGTCAGCCTGATGAAACCCTATCAGGTCAATAGCGCGGTGGTGAAAGCCACCGGCAATCCGCAGGTGAAATTTATGCACTGTCTGCCCGCATTCCATAACGAGCACACCAAAGTGGGCGGCGAGATCGAAATGGCCTACGGCCTGAAAGGGCTGGAAGTCACGGAAGAGGTTTTCGAATCGCCCAACTCCATCGTCTTTGACGAAGCTGAAAACCGGATGCATACCATCAAAGCGGTTATGGTGGCGACACTCGGCGACTAACCACTCCCCCGGCACATCACGGGGTGTGCCGGGGTTAAGGAGCACATCATGGGCAAGTTCAAATTCCCTTCCGCTTACACCATTCTCTTTGTGTTGATTGCCATTGTCGCCGCGCTCAGTTGGATCATTCCTGCGGGTCAGTATCATATGGCGATGAACCCCGCGCTCGGCAAAGAGGTGCCCGTTGCCGGAACCTATGCGCACGTTACCGCGCAACCGCAGGGGCTTATCGCGGTGATCATGGCACCGATTAGCGGTCTGTACGATCCGGATACCGGACAGGCGGGCGCTATCGACGTGGCGTTGTTTATTCTGATCATCGGTGGCTTTCTGGGCATCGTCACCAAAACAGGCGCCATCGACGCCGGGATCGAGCGCGTCACCACGCGCTTACGCGGCCACGAAGAGTGGATGATCCCGATCCTGATGGCGCTGTTTGCCGCTGGCGGCACCATCTATGGCATGGCCGAAGAGTCATTGCCGTTTTATACGCTGTTGGTTCCCGTTATGCTTGCCGCCCGTTTTGATCCGGTCGTCGCCGCATCCACCGTTCTGCTCGGCGCGGGGATCGGCACGCTCGGATCAACCATCAACCCGTTTGCCACAGTGATCGCCGCCAACGCCGCCGGGATCCCGTTCACCCACGGCATCGTCCTGCGTTTAGCGCTGCTGGTCATCGGTTGGGTGATTTGCGTCGGCTGGGTAATGCGCTATGCCCGCAAAGTCCGCGCGAACCCTGCACTGTCGATCGTCGCGGATAAGCAGGAAGAGGATCGGGCCTTCTTCCTTGGGAACAAATCCGCGGAGATCCTCGAATTTACGCCGCTTCGGAAGCTGATCCTGGTGATTTTCGCACTGGCCTTTGTAGTGATGATTTATGGTGTCGCTGTGCTGGGTTGGTGGATGGCGCAGATATCGGCGGTGTTCCTGGCGAGCGCGATTATCGTTGGTCTGATAGACCGTATGAGCGAAGAGGAGCTGACGTCGACATTTATCAACGGCGCACGGGATCTGCTGGGCGTAGCGCTGATTATTGGAATTGCCCGCGGTATCGTAGTAATTATGGATAAGGGTATGATTACTCATACTATTTTGCACAGTGCCGAAGACATGGTCAGCGGGTTATCCACCGTCGCGTTTATTAACGTTATGTACTGGCTGGAAGTGGTGTTGTCGTTTCTCGTGCCCTCTTCTTCCGGCCTTGCGGTTCTGACGATGCCGATAATGGCGCCTCTGGCCGATTTCGCTAACGTCAACCGTGACCTGGTCGTCACCGCTTATCAATCCGCGTCCGGCATCGTCAACCTGGTAACCCCGACTTCCGCTGTGGTAATGGGGGGGCTGGCTATCGCCCATGTTCCTTACGTCCGTTATCTGAAGTGGGTTGCTCCGCTGTTGGCGATATTGACCGTGGTGATCATGGCGGCGCTGAGCCTTGGGGCCCTGCTGTAACACATCGGGTGGCTCAACGCCTAACCGGCCGTGCATAGAGTAACCAGGCCCGGCAGGCGTTGAGCTGCCGGGCATTTTGTTTCGGCAACTGATACGGGAAAAAAGATGATGGAATATGGAGATTATTCACCGAAAGAGCAGCTTCAATTAGCCGTTTGCCAGCGACTGATTAGCGAAAAAAGCTACCTTTCGCAGGAAGCGATCCGTCGCGATTTGCAGTACCACGGTTTTGACGCTATTAGCCAGTCCACCGTGTCCCGCCTGTTGAAACTGCTCGGCGTGATAAAAATCCGCAACGCCAAAGGACAAAAAATTTATGCGCTGAATCCGCAGTTGCGCCCGGTGCCGGACGCCGCCCGCACGGTCTCCGAAATGGTGGTCAGCGTCGAGCATAATAGCGAATTTATCCTTATTCACACCGTGGCCGGATATGGCCGCGCCGTGGCACGCATTCTGGATTATCACCAGTTGCCGGAAATCCTCGGCGTCGTGGCGGGGAGCAGCATTGTCTGGGTTGCGCCCAGAGAGGTAAAGCATACGGCGTTAGTGCATAAACAAATTAATTATCTACTTAGAACGCATTAATATTCAAAGAGAACCGTTTGCACTGCGTAAAATGTGCATCAATCGCTTGATCCAAAAAAGCAGCTGCGTATAATCCGGGACAATTTGCCGGGAGGAAGCATGGTCCAGTGTGTACGACAAACTGTCTTACCGCGTCTGAAAAAGGGCGCTGGCCTGCCGTTTTTCTTTCCCGTTGCGAACCCTATTCCACAGCCCCTCTATTGAGGGGCTTTTTTTTGCGCAGTCGTCAGGAGATAACCATGGCTAATCCGCTATATCAGAAACATATCATTTCCATAAACGATCTCAGCCGCGAAGAACTGGAACTGGTGCTTAACACCGCCGCACGACTGAAGGCCAACCCCCAGCCAGAGCTGCTCAAGCATAAAGTGATCGCCAGTTGCTTCTTTGAAGCCTCCACCCGTACGCGTCTGTCATTTGAAACCTCCATGCACCGTCTCGGCGCGAGCGTGGTCGGCTTTTCCGACAGCAGCAACACCTCGCTGGGTAAGAAGGGCGAAACGCTGGCAGACACTATTTCGGTTATCAGCACCTATGTGGATGCCATCGTGATGCGCCACCCGCAGGAGGGCGCTGCGCGTCTGGCAACCGAATTTTCCGGCGGTATTCCGGTGCTGAACGCTGGCGACGGCGCCAACCAACATCCGACGCAAACGCTGCTCGATCTCTTCACCATCCAGGAGACGCAAGGGCGTCTTGAAAACCTGCATATTGCCATGGTCGGTGACCTGAAATATGGCCGCACTGTGCATTCACTGGCGCAGGCGCTGGCAAAATTCAGCGGCAACCGCTTCTACTTTATCGCCCCGGATGCGCTGGCAATGCCGCAGTACATTCTGGATATGCTCGACGAGAAAGGCATGGCCTGGAGCGTGCATGCCAGCATCGAAGAGGTGATGGCGGAAGTGGATATTCTTTATATGACCCGCGTACAGAAAGAGCGTCTGGACCCGTCGGAATACGCCAACGTCAAAGCGCAGTTTGTTTTGCGCGCCAGCGATCTGACCGGCGCACGCAGCAATATGAAGGTGCTGCATCCGTTGCCGCGCGTTGACGAGATCACAACCGACGTTGATAAAACGCCGCACGCCTGGTATTTCCAGCAGGCCGGCAACGGTATTTTCGCCCGCCAGGCTCTGCTGGCGCTGGTTCTCAATCGCGATTTGGCTCTGTAAGGGGGAAACGACAATGACACACGATAATAAACTTCAGGTCGAAGCCATTAAACGCGGCACCGTGATTGACCACATCCCTGCCCGCGTCGGGTTCAAGCTGCTGACACTGTTCAAACTGACGGAAACCGACCAGCGCATTACCATCGGCCTTAACCTGCCGTCCGGCGAAATGGGCCGCAAGGATTTAATCAAAATCGAGAACACGTTTCTCACCGATGAGCAGGTCAACCAGCTGGCGCTGTATGCGCCGCAGGCCACCGTTAACCGGATTGATGAGTATGAAGTGGTGGGCAAATCGCGCCCGAGCCTGCCGGAACGCATCAATGGCGTACTGGTGTGCCCGAACAGCAACTGCATCAGCCATGCCGAGCCGGTCACTTCCAGCTTTGCGGTGAAACAACGCGAGCAGGATATCGCGCTGAAGTGCAAATACTGCGAGAAAGAGTTCTCGCATCACGTCGTGCTGGCCAATTAACGCCCGGCCAGTAAAGAGGCGGTCTGTGCGATAACGTGTATAATGACCGCCACCTTATTACCGCTGATATTCAGGAAACATCATGACTAAAGTTATCGCGACGGAAAATGCGCCAGCTGCCATCGGCCCTTATGTGCAGGCTGTTGATCTCGGCAATATGATCCTCACTTCCGGCCAGATCCCGGTCGATCCGACAACCGGTAGCGTGCCGGAAGATGTCGCCGCGCAGGCGCGCCAGTCTCTCGACAACGTGAAAGCGATCGTCGAGGCCGCCGGCCTGAAAGTGGGCGACATTGTGAAAACCACCGTGTTCGTGAAAGATCTGAACGATTTCGCCACCGTTAATGCCACTTACGAAGCCTTTTTCGCCGAGCATAACGCTACCTTCCCGGCGCGTTCCTGCGTGGAAGTGGCACGCCTGCCGAAAGATGTGAAAATCGAGATTGAAGCGATCGCCGTACGTCGCTAATCCGCATACCGGGTGGCTGCGTAAACGTATCCGGCACGCCAGTTTGCAGGCCGGATAAGCGAGTCGCCATCCGGCCTGTAACACTCCGCACCTCAGCTAAGCCCGCCGTCATCCGGCACGCAACGCGGCAAAACGACTTTTTCCCCACCGAACGCAACACGATAAGCGAAGCGCCACCGGGCAATTAACGGGTTACTGCCAGCCATAGCGACGGCTGTAAAAACCTTTCACCCACTGGGTCAGCGTCATGTAACCAGCCAGAATCGCTACCAGCCACGGGAAGTAGCTCAGCGGCAGCGCCTGCAATTGCAGGTAGCTCGCCAGCGGCGAGAACGGCAGCGCAATGCCGACGCAAATCACCATCAGCGTCATGGCAATCAGCGGCCATGCGGCGCGGCTCTGGATAAACGGCACGCGACGGGTACGGATCATATGCACAATCAGCGTTTGCGACAGTAAACCAACCACAAACCAGCCAGACTGGAACAGGGTTTGCGCTTCCGGCACATTGGCTTTGAATACCCACCACATCACGCAGAAGGTCACGATGTCGAAGATCGAACTGATCGGCCCGAAGAAGATCATAAAACGCCCGAGATCTGCCGGGTTCCAGCGCTGCGGTTTGGCAATTTGTTCGTCGTCAACGTTATCAAACGGGATCGCCACCTGCGACACATCGTACAGCAGGTTCTGAATCAGTAAGTGCAATGGCAGCATCGGCAGGAACGGCAGGAAGGCGCTCGCCACCAGCACGCTGAAGACGTTACCAAAGTTAGAACTTGCCGTCATTTTGATGTATTTCAGCATGTTGGCGAAGGTCCGCCGCCCTTCAATAACGCCTTCTTCCAGCACCATCAGGCTCTTTTCCAGCAGGATGATATCGGCGGCTTCGCGGGCAATATCGACCGCGCTATCCACGGAAATACCGATATCTGCCGCACGCAGCGCCGGGGCATCGTTAATGCCGTCGCCCATAAAACCGACCACATGTCCTTCGCGTTTCAGCAAGCGAACAATGCGCTCTTTGTGCAGCGGCGTCAGGCGGGCAAACAGCGTGATATGTTTCGCCATCTGCGCCAGTTCATCATCGCTCATATGTTCGATTTCGCTGCCGGTCAGCGCATCACCCACTTCCAGCCCGACTTCATGACACACTTTAGCCGCCACCAGTTCGCTGTCGCCGGTGAGGATCTTAACGGTGATGCCGCTGGCTTTCAGCGCTTTCAGCGCCGGAGCGGTAGTTTCTTTCGGCGGATCGAGGAACGCAATGTAGCCTTCGAGGATCAGATCCGACTCATCCGCACGCTGATAATCTCCCGTGCGCGCGGGCAGGTATTTGGTCGCCACCGCCACCACGCGCAGCCCCTGACGGTTCAGGGTGCTGGTGACGCGTTCAATGCGCCGCAGCATGGTGTCATCCAGCGGGACAATCTCGCCATTAAAGCGGACCTGCGAGCACACACTGATAATTTCCGTCAGCGCGCCTTTGCAGATCAGTTGATGCACATCCGCCTGCTGGGCGACCACCACTGACATCCGGCGGCGTTCAAAATCAAACGGGATCTCATCCACTTTGCGCCAGTCCGAAGAGAGCGTCTGCGCCGCTTCCGCATCGACGCCTTCCAGCACAGCGGTATCCAGCAGGTTTTTCAACCCGGTCTGGTAGTGGCTGTTCAGCCATGCGCTGTGCAGCACCCATTCGCTGACTTTGCCGCTGATGTCGGTGTGCGTTTCCAGCACGATCTTATCCTGCGTCAGAGTGCCGGTTTTGTCGGTACACAGAATATCCATCGCGCCAAAGTTCTGGATCGCATCCAGATGTTTAACGATCACTTTCTGTTTTGACAGTTTCACCGCCCCGCGCGCCAGCGTCGAGGTCACAATCATCGGCAACATTTCCGGCGTCAGGCCAACGGCAACCGAGAGGGCAAACAGCGCTGCTTCCCACCAGTCACCTTTGGTAAAGCCGTTGATCAACAAAACGATCGGCGTCATCACCAGCATAAAGCGGATCAGCAGCATGCTGACGCGGCTGATCCCTTTCTGAAAGGCGTTCGGTTCGCTTTCCTGTTCGCTGACGCGCCCGGCCAGTTGCCCGAACCAGGTGTTGCCGCCGGTGCCAATCACCATGGCCTGCGCGGTTCCGCTCACCACATTGGTACCCATAAAGCACAGCGTGTCGCACTCAAGCGGGTTTTTCTGCGCCGTCTGGCGGCTGGTCGCCGCTTTTTCTACCGGCAGGGATTCACCGGTCAGCGAAGCCTGAGCAACGAACAGATCCCGCGCCTGCAAGACGCGCAGATCCGCCGGGATCATGTCGCCCGCCGCCAGCTTGACGATATCGCCCGGTACCAGTTGATCGATCGGGATCTCGCACCAGCTATTCTCGCCCTTTTCATTCACCACCCGCAGCACCGTCGCGGTGTTGCTGACCATCGCTTTCAGCGCATCCGCCGCTTTGGTGGAACGCGCTTCTTGCAGGAAGTTGAGCAGGGTGGAAATCGCTACCATCAGCGCAATCACACCAGCGGCGAACAGATCTTCCGAAGCATAGGAGATCACCCCAAGGCAGGTGAGCAGCAGGTTGAACGGGTTGCGGTAGCAGATCCACAGATGAACCCACCACGGTGACGGTTTCTGCGCCGGGATCAGGTTTTCACCGTGCGTTTCACGCGCCTGCGCCACTTCCTGCTCAGTGAGCCCTTCCGGGTGGCTGGCAAAAGTTTGCCACAGCAGTGTCGGCTCCATTGCAGCAATCGACAGGCAGCGTTCGCCCATCGACGCGGGAATATCGCCGTGGTTAACGGTCTGTACGCCGGGCAGCGGATCGCGCTGTACCAGGCGACGCGGTAAATGGCGGTTCAGGCGAGCGAAGAGCTGCCGGGTGAAGTTTTTCAGCATAGTCATATCCTTGCCCCCGCATCGCGCGGGTGCCTTCTGCACATCATCTTTCAGACCCAATCGCGGCGGCGAACCCAGGCGCTAAGCGAGGAATTCAATACCTGGCCGCCTCGATGCAGCATGAATGATGGGTGTAAATTTTACGCAAGTGACGTGGCAACGCCGCGCCAGCAGGCGTTTCTGTTTGGGCAGGGACAATAACGTCGCTGCCTTACGCATCCGGTAAGGCAGCAAAAGCAGGCTTACCGGGAAACAGTTCTCCATCGCGGGAGAGGTGTGGGATCGGGATCCATCTGGCCTCCGGTAAGTAAGGGTAAGAATTGCATTCGTATGATTACGTGGCGGTATCATAGCCCTGCTGAATTAAACCAAACGTATACGCAACGATATTTAGCCGCACAAAGCGCATAAACCAGACTTTGCTCATTGCTGAGCGGTTGGAACCTGAACGAAACTCCTCTATTCTGCAATCCGCCTTAATAAGGAACAGGACAGGACGCATGCAAAACCGGCTGACAATCAAAGACATTGCGCGCTTAAGCGGGGTGGGGAAATCCACCGTCTCCCGCGTGCTGAATAATGAAAGCGGCGTGAGCCAGCGGACACGCGAAAAAGTGGAGGCCATCGTCAATCAACACGGTTTCTCCCCTTCCCGTTCCGCACGCGCCATGCGCGGGCAAAGCGACAAAGTAGTGGCGATTATCGTCTCGCGTCTCGATTCCCTGTCGGAAAACCTTGCGGTACAGACCATGCTCCCCGCCTTCTACGAACAGGGTTACGACCCGATCATGATGGAGAGCCAGTTTTCGCCGGAACTGGTCGGCGAGCATTTGCAGATGCTGAGCCACCGCAATATCGACGGCGTCGTGCTGTTTGGTTTTACCGGTATTACCGAAGAGCTGCTGGCCTCCTGGCAGTCATCGTTGGTACTGCTGGCGCGCGACGCGAACGGTTTTTCTTCGGTTTGTTACGACGACGAAGGCGCCATTGAGCTATTAATGGAAAAACTCTACGCTCAGGGCCATCGCCATATCAGCTTTATCGGCGTGCCGCACAGCGATGTCACGACCGGCAAACGCCGCCACGATGCTTATCTGGCATGCTGCCAGCAATACCAGCTTGAACCACTCTCTGTGCTGCCTGGTCTTGCTATGAAGCAGGGTTACGACCATGTTGCTGAGGTGCTGACGCCGCAAACCACCGCGCTACTGTGCGCTACCGATACGCTGGCGCTTGGTGCCAGCAAATACTTGCAGCAACAGCGCATCGAAAACCTGCAACTTGCCAGCGTCGGTAATACGCCGTTGATGAAGTTTTTGCATCCGGAAATTGTTACCGTCGATCCCGGCTATGCCCAGGCAGGCCGCCAGGCCGCTGCCCAGTTAATAGAACAAGTTAATGGTCGCGCTGATTTACGGCAAATTGTGATCCCCGCCAGACTCGCCTGATTGTGCCGTACGGTTTATTGTGATCCTCGCCCGGTTTCGGGAACGTTCCCATTTTCTATTTTTTTGCTCCTGGTTACGCTTTGCTCCGGTCATTACGCATCATTTCTCCTTCGAGAGGCACCTTGATGGGCAAAGTAAATCAATCAGATATTGAGAAGTTGATCGCACTGGTGGGCGGACGCGAAAACATCGCTACTGTCAGCCACTGTATTACGCGGTTACGCTTCGTGTTGAACAATCCGGCAGCGGCCAACCCGCAAGAGATTGAGCAGTTGCCGATGGTTAAAGGCTGTTTCACCAATGCCGGACAGTTTCAGGTGGTGATCGGCACCAACGTTGGCGACTACTATCAGGCGCTGCGCGAAGCCACCGGCCTGGCGCATGCTGATAAAGAGCAGGCCAAGCTGGCGGCGCGGCAAAATATGAAATGGCACGAGCGCCTGATCTCTCATTTTGCTGAGATCTTTTTCCCGCTTCTCCCGGCGCTGATCAGCGGAGGCCTGGTTCTCGGTTTTCGTAATGTGATCGGCGATGTGCCGATGAGCAATGGCCAGACGCTGGCGCAGATGTTCCCGTCGCTGAAAACGGCCTACGACTTCCTGTGGCTGATTGGCGAAGCGATTTTCTTCTATTTGCCGGTTGGCATCTGCTGGTCAGCGGTGCGCAAAATGGGCGGAACGCCGATCCTCGGGATCGTACTGGGCATAACGCTGGTGTCACCGCAGCTGATGAATGCCTATCTGCTGGGTTCGCAAACGCCGGAAGCATGGAATTTCGGCCTGTTTACCATCGCCAAAGTCGGTTATCAGGCGCAGGTTATCCCGGCGCTGCTGGCGGGTCTGATGCTGGGCGTGATTGAAACGCGCTTAAAACGCCTGGTGCCGGATTACCTCTATCTGGTGGTCGTACCGGTCTGCTCGTTAATCCTGGCGGTGTTCCTCGCCCACGCCTTTATCGGCCCGTTCGGCCGCATGATTGGCGATGGCGTGGCTTATACGGTTCGTCATCTGATGACCGGAAGCTTTGCCCCGATTGGCGCCGCGCTGTTTGGTTTTCTCTATGCGCCGCTGGTTATCACTGGCGTACATCAAACCACGCTGGCGATCGATATGCAGATGATCCAGAGCATGGGCGGAACGCCGGTATGGCCGCTGATTGCGCTTTCCAATATCGCTCAGGGGTCAGCAGTGGTCGGTATCATCATCGCCAGCCGTAAACAAAATGAACGCGAGGTTTCCGTGCCTGCCGCCATCTCCGCCTTTTTAGGCGTCACCGAACCTGCGATGTACGGCATTAACCTGAAATACCGCTTCCCGATGCTGTGCGCCATGGTTGGCTCCGGCTTCGCCGGGTTGCTGTGCGGTCTGAACGGCGTAATGGCGAACGGTATCGGCGTCGGCGGTTTGCCGGGCATTCTCTCCATTCAACCCACCTACTGGCAGGTCTTTACGCTTGCGATGGCCATCGCCGTGGTGATCCCTATTGCCCTCACTTCCTTTGTTTATCAGCGCAAGTTCCGTCAAGGCACTTTGCAGATTGTGTAATGTTTGGGGCGCGTTTGCGCCCCCTTTGTTTTCGCAGGAATTGCTATGAATACCCTTCCCCACTGGTGGCAAAACGGCGTCATTTATCAGATTTACCCAAAAAGTTTTCAGGACTCGACCGGCAGCGGTACCGGTGATTTACGCGGCGTTATCGCCCGCCTCGACTATTTGCAAACCCTGGGTGTGGATGCCATCTGGCTGACACCGTTCTACATTTCCCCACAAATCGACAATGGTTACGACGTAGCGAATTACACCGCGATTGACCCCGCTTACGGTACGCTGGAAGACTTTGACGAACTGGTAGCACAGGCGCACCAACGCGGAATACGCCTGATTCTGGATATGGTGTTCAATCACACCTCAACGCAGCACGCCTGGTTTCAGGAGGCGCAGGATCCCACCAGCCCTTACCGCAATTTCTATATCTGGCGCGACGGCGAACCGGACGTACCACCAAACAACTGGCGTTCCAAATTCGGCGGCAGCGCGTGGCGCTGGCACAGCCAGAGCGGCCAGTACTATTTGCACCTTTTTGCGCCGGAGCAGGCCGATCTCAACTGGGAAAACCCGGCAGTCCGCGACGCGCTAAAAGAGGTCTGCGCTTTCTGGGCGGATCGCGGCGTTGACGGTTTACGTCTCGATGTCATCAATTTAATCTCCAAAGAGCAGGATTTCCCGGACGATCACGACGGGGACGGGCGACGCTTTTATACTGATGGCCCGCGGGCGCACGAATTTCTGCAGGAGATGAGCCGCGAGGTTTTCCAGCCGCGCGAACTGATGACGGTGGGTGAAATGTCCTCTACCTCGCTGGCGAACTGTAAGCGCTATGGCGCGCTGGACGGCAGTGAACTGTCGATGACCTTTAATTTTCACCACCTGAAGGTGGACTACCCCAACGGCGAAAAATGGGTTCTTGCCCGGCCGGATTATGCAGCGCTGAAAGCGCTGTTCCGCCACTGGCAGCAGGGGATGCATAACGTCGCATGGAATGCGCTGTTCTGGTGTAACCACGATCAGCCGCGCGTTGCGTCACGCTTTGGCGATGAAGGCATGCTGCGCGTTCCGTCTGCCAAAATGCTGGCGATGATTTTGCACGGCATGCAGGGCACGCCCTATATCTATCAGGGCGAAGAGATTGGCATGACCAACCCGCACTTTTCCCGCATTACCGATTACCGCGACATCGAAAGCCACAATATGTTTGCTGAGCAGCGCGCCGCCGGACGTGAGGCGGAAGAACTGCTGGCGATTCTGGCCAGTAAATCCCGCGACAACAGCCGTACGCCGATGCAGTGGAGCGCCCGCAAAAATGCCGGCTTCACCACTGGCGACCCGTGGATTGGCCTGTGCGACAACTACCGTGAAATCAACGTTGAGAAGGCCATCAGCGATCCGGGCTCAGTGTTTTATACCTACCAGAAACTCATCCGTCTGCGTAAAACACTGCCGCTGCTCACCTGGGGCGATTATCAGGATCTGCTGCCCACGCATCAGTATCTGTGGTGTTACCGCCGCCAGTGGCAGAGCGAAACGCTGCTGGTTATTGCTAATCTGAGCAACACATTTCAACCGTGGCATCCGGAAGAGATGCCCGGCGACTGGCAGGTTGTGATCAGCAACTATGCTGAAGTCTCCGCAAAACCTGGCGACATGGTACTTCGGCCGTTCGAGGCCGTGTGGTGGCGACAGTCTTAGACTTATTCTACTAAACGCAAACACAACAGCAGGCATAAGCCTGCTGTTTTTGTTGCATTTTTAGTCAAAAGGAGAACGCTAAAATTTACATTCCGCCAGGGTGCCCGTCCTCTGTGCTATCCAATTTTTACTTTGTCCTGAGTCAATAAAAACGCAAACATGTTTGATGCAAATCACTATATATAGAAATTAGAATGCTCTCCGGCCCAACATCTTGTATTTTCCGTCTACTATTCAAACAAGCCGCCCCCACGGGAAGCTATACACATTGTGGATAACGCGGGCCAAAACGAGACAAACTCATTGGTTTTAGTAATGAATAGCTAAGCCATCAGTGCGTCTTCCATTGTGGATAACCTGTTTTTTAAAATGGAGTAATCATGACACCGCATGTGATGAAACGAGATGGCTGTAAAGTGCCTTTCAAATCAGAGCGCATTCAAGAAGCGATTTTGCGTGCAGCTAAAGCAGCGGGAGTCGATGACGCAGATTATTGCGCCACCGTCGCAGACGTAATCAGTCGTCAAATGCAGGATCGGTCGCAGGTTGATATCAGCGAGATCCAGACGGCCGTTGAAAACCAGTTGATGTCCGGGCCGTACAAACAACTGGCGCGCGCCTATATCGAATATCGCCACGATCGCGATATCGCGCGTGAAAAACGTGGCCGCCTGAACCAGGATATTCGCGGGCTTGTCGAGCAGACCAACTCGGCGCTGCTGAACGAGAACGCCAACAAAGACAGTAAAGTGATCCCGACGCAGCGCGATTTGCTGGCGGGGATTGTTGCCAAACACTATGCCCGTCAGCACTTGCTGCCGCGCGATGTCGTGCTGGCCCACGAACGCGGTGAAATCCACTATCACGATCTGGATTACTCGCCGTTCTTCCCGATGTTCAACTGCATGCTGATCGATCTGAAAGGCATGCTGACGCACGGCTTTAAAATGGGTAACGCGGAGATCGAGCCACCGAAATCGATCTCGACCGCGACCGCCGTCACCGCGCAGATCATCGCCCAGGTCGCCAGCCATATTTACGGCGGTACCACCATTAACCGTATCGATGAAGTGCTGGCGCCGTTTGTCACCGCCAGCTTCAAAAAACATCGCAAGGTAGCGGAAGAGTGGCAGATTCCGGACGCTGACGGCTACGCCCACAGCCGCACCGAGAAAGAGTGTTACGACGCGTTCCAGTCGCTGGAATATGAAGTCAACACGCTGCACACCGCTAACGGTCAGACGCCGTTCGTCACCTTTGGTTTCGGCCTGGGTACCAGTTGGGAATCCCGTCTGATTCAGCAATCCATTCTGCGTAACCGTATTGCAGGTCTGGGTAAAAACCGCAAAACCGCCGTGTTCCCGAAACTGGTGTTCGCCATCCGTGACGGTCTGAATCATAAGTTTGACGATCCGAATTATGACATCAAGCAGCTGGCGCTTGAGTGCGCAAGCAAGCGTATGTATCCGGATATTCTGAACTACGATCAAGTGGTTAAGGTCACCGGTTCGTTCAAAACGCCAATGGGCTGTCGCAGCTTCCTCGGCGTCTATGAAGAGAACGGCGAGCAGATCCACGACGGGCGTAATAACCTGGGCGTTATCAGCCTGAACCTGCCACGCATTGCGCTGGAAGCGAAAGGCAACGAAGCGGCGTTCTGGAAACTGCTCGACAGCCGCCTGGAACTGGCGCGTAAAGCGCTGATGACTCGTATCGCCCGTCTGGAAGGTGTGAAAGCGCGCGTGGCGCCAATCCTTTACATGGAAGGCGCGTGTGGCGTACGTCTGAAAGCGGATGACGATATTTCCTCTATTTTCAAAAATGGTCGCGCGTCGATTTCACTGGGCTACATCGGCATTCACGAAACCATCAATGCGCTCTCCGGCAACAAGCATATTTACGACAGCGAAGCGCTGCGGGCTAAAGGCGTGGCGATTGTCGAACGCCTGCGCCAGGCGGTCGATCAGTGGAAAGAAGAGACCGGCTACGGCTTCAGCCTCTACAGCACGCCGAGCGAGAACCTGTGTGACCGCTTCTGCCGCCTTGATACCGCTGAGTTTGGTGTCGTGGATGGAGTGACCGACAAAGGCTACTACACCAACAGCTTCCACCTCGACGTCGAGAAAAAGGTTAACCCGTACGACAAGATCGATTTCGAAGCGCCGTATCCGCCTTTGGCCAGTGGCGGTTTTATCTGCTACGGCGAGTATCCGAACATTCAGCACAACCTGCGGGCGCTGGAAGATGTCTGGGATTACAGCTATCAGCACGTACCGTATTACGGCACCAATACGCCCATTGATGAGTGTTACGAGTGCGGTTTTACCGGCGAGTTTGAGTGCACCAGTAAAGGCTTCACCTGCCCGAAATGCGGCAACCACGACGCCGCGCGCGTTTCGGTCACGCGCCGCGTTTGCGGTTATCTCGGCAGCCCGGATGCGCGTCCGTTTAACGCCGGTAAACAGGAAGAAGTTAAACGCCGCGTGAAACACCTCGGTAACGGGCAACTCGGTTAACACCTCCGTTGCCCGGTGAATGACGTTTACCCGCGCCGGGCACACGGTCAATGAGGCCACCGTAGCTGATTGCCCGATGGCGCTACGCTTATCGGGCCTACGTTTTCTGCCGCTACAATTTTCCGTCTGATGCGTTTCCTCTAAGCAGTTGACGTTGTAGCAAGGCGGCAAACGAGTAAATCCCGGGGAGCTTACTCCAGTAAGTGACCCGGGTGCGCTCGAGCGGCCAACGCAGCTACAGCGCCAAATGCGACGAGGAAAAATGAATTACCACCAATACTACCCTGTAGATATTGTTAATGGCCCCGGCACCCGCTGCACCCTGTTCGTCTCCGGCTGCGTACACGAATGCCCCGGCTGTTACAACAAAAGCACGTGGCGGCTCAATTCCGGTGTTCCATTTACGCCGGAGATGGAAGATCGCATCATCGCCGATCTCAACGATACGCGCGTTAAACGCCAGGGCATTTCGCTCTCCGGCGGCGATCCGCTGCATCCGCAGAACGTGCCGGACATTTTAAAGCTGGTAACCCGCATTCGCGCCGAATGCCCCGGCAAAGATATCTGGGTGTGGACCGGTTACAAAATGGATGAACTGAATACCGCCCAGCTTGAGGTGGTGGCCCTGATCAACGTGCTGATTGACGGCAAATTCGTTCAGGATCTGAAAGACCCGATGCTGATCTGGCGCGGCAGCAGCAACCAGGTTGTGCATCACTTGCGGTGAATACCGCTACAACCGCTTACAGGCGTGCCGGTAAGCGGCTCAAAAACTCAGTGCGAAGAGATAAAGTCAGAAGCCGGATGCGGCGGCGGGACGGCGAAACTCTGCTGCATTCTCTGCACTTCTTGCGCAGGCGGCAGACCAAACAACCGTTTGAACTCGCGATTAAATTGTGACGGGCTTTCATACCCCACCGCATAGCTGGCTGCGGCAGCCGTCATCTCCTGGCGAACCATCAACATTCGCGCCTGGTGCAGCCGCACTGATTTGACATACTGCATTGGTGGCATGTGCGTCATCGTTTTGAAATGGCTATGAAATGTGGGCACGCTCATCCCCGCCTCGTCTGCCAGTTGTCTCAGGCTCAGCGGTTGATGATACGCAGCATGAATATGCCGTAGCACCTTACAAATCCTGCCGAACTGCCCCTGCAGCGCCAGCGCGGAACGCATGGCATGCCCCTGCGCCCCGGTTAATACGCGAAAATAGAGCTCGCGCACCAGCGCTGGCCCAAGGACCGACGCCTCCAGCGGGGAGCTTAGCGCCTCCAGCAACCGCAATACCGATTTCCGCATCCCGCCGTCCATCGGGCTGGACATCATACTTTGCGGCGCAGCCGCTGCATGCGTGGCTCCCTGCTGCTCAATATGGAGTAACAACTCTGCCGCGACCTGAAAATCGAGATGCATATAGATAGCCAGCAACGGGTGAGCGGCAGAAGCCTCGGTTTCCATCACAAAAGGCACCGGAACCGAAACGGCCAGATAATGCTGTTCATCATAAAGGTAGAGCTGCTCGCCGAAATAGCCGCGTTTACTGCCCTGGCAGACAATGACAATGCCGGGGTCGTAGAGGACGGGCGTTCTGGCGAGCGGGCGATCGGATCGCAGAATACGGATATCCGCTAGCGCCGTCAGATTGTAGCCCTCCTGCGGAGCCAGTTCTTTCAATAGCGCCACCATTTGCGGCTGGTCGGGGAAATGCATCGTCACACAGTAACTCAGAATTTTAGGCAATAAAAAGAGAATATATGGCCTAAAAAACATCCAGTACAGACAATATTATGCAGCTTCCATTTTTCATGGGAGTACGACAATGTCCGCAGAAAAAATTGTTTTTATTACCGGTGTCAGCAGCGGTTTTGGCCGTGCGCTGGCGCAGGAAGCGCTGGCCGCAGGCTATCGCGTGATCGGTACGGTGCGCAATACAGAGGCAAAACACGCGTTTGAGGCGCTGTCATCCGACCGCGCTTACGGGCGCATCCTGGATATCACGGATTTCTCCGCGATCGACAATGTCATTGCCGAAGCACAAACCAGCGTGGGGCCAATTGATGTGCTGGTGAATAACGCGGGTTACGGTCATGAAGGAGTGATGGAGGAGTCATCGCTGGACGCCCTGCGCCACCAGTTTGAGGTTAACGTGTTCGGCGCCGTCGCCATGATGAAAGCGGTACTTCCAGGCATGCGCCAACGGCGTCGCGGGCACATCATCAACATCACCTCAATGGGGGGATTTATTACTATGCCGGGCATTACTTACTACTGCGGCAGCAAATTTGCGCTGGAGGGGATTTCCGACGCGCTGGGCAAAGAGGTGCAGCCGTTTGGCATTTTCGTTACCGCCGTCGCGCCCGGTTCGTTTCGTACTGAATGGGCGGGCCGTTCGATGATCCGTTCGCCCCGCTCGATTGCCGATTACGATGCGATTTTCGATCCTATTCGCAAAGCGCGCGAGGAGAAAAGCGGCAAGCAACTGGGCGATACAGCAAAAGCCGCCCGTGCGATGCTGGCCATTATGCAAAGCGCTACGCCGCCTGCCCACCTGCTGTTAGGTAGCGATGCGCTCACGCTGGTGCGGGAGAAACTGGCGACGCTGACAACAGAAATCAATGCCTGGGAGAGCGTGACACGTTCCACCGACGGGTAACCTCCTAAACAACCGGGTAGCCACTACCCGGTTGTGTCAAAACCGGCTGACGCACTCCATCGCCACGCTTCGGAAGGCGGCGAAATTGGCGCAATCACAAAGCCTTGAAGCTGCGCGCTCGCGCAGGAAGGTGACAAAAATATCGTAGATCGCCATCGCCTCTTCATACTCGCTTTTACTGATCGCCAGCAGGAAGATGACATGCGCGATCTCCTCGCCCCACTGAATGCCTTTTGGTGCGAGCACGGTGTAGACAACGGTTTTTTTCGCCAGCAACCCCAGCGCATGCGGCAACGCGATGCCTTCGCCAAGCATGGTGCTGACAATCGCTTCACGCTCCACCACAGAATCCACAAACTCTGCGCCGACAAAACCTTCATCCTGAAGCTGATCGCAAAGGGTTTTAAACAGCGTCTGCTGATCCATCGCGCCGTCGATAATGCGGAAATGTGCGGCATCAAAATACTTTTCCAGCATCCACGGGCGCGTTCTGTCCACCAGCACCAGTTTGCCAATCTGCTCCAGTTGGTAATCGGTGGGGAAAGGCGCGATGGTGACGATCGGTTTGTCTTTCTCGCTGATCCGCGCGGTGGAAATAACAAAATCTTCCGCAATACCATCGCACTGCTCGTAGTCGCGCAGCGTCACGGTGCGCGAGACAACAATTTGCGGATATTTGCGCGCCAGCACCGCTTCAATCATCCGCACCATCGCATTTCCGGCATCGCACACCAGCAGCACACGCGGCTGGCGCTGGTAGCCAATGTTGTAGTGGCGCTCAAGCCCTACACCAATATGCAGCACCAGGAAGCCAATTTCGTTTTCGCTGATGACATACGGCGTATATTTGCCCCAACTGGATACCGCCGCCAGCGTCATATCCCAGGCCATCGGATAATGCTGTTTGATGTTATCCAGCAATGGGTTAGGAATCATGATCTGGTAGCGCACGCGGGTGATCATGGTTTTAATGTGCGTCAGTAAATCGGCGTGCAACTGATCGTCGTTTTGCAGGTTGTAGTTATAGTGCGTGTTGATATAGCCGAGAATGTAGTTCACCAGCGTTTCGTCGTCGTCCGCGCTAATCGCGCTCGGCGCAATCTCCTGCACGCGCCGCCCGGCAATATGCACCCGCAGCCAGTGCTCTTCCGACGCTGCCAGCGTTTTTCCCGCCAGTTGCTGTAGCGCGGCAGAAATGGCGCGCGCCGCATCGCGCACGTTCTCATCACCATCTTCGGCGGTAAATTCCGAGAGCGGATACCCTTCGCTGATACGTCGCACCGCCACTGCACAATAGAGGCGGATAAACAGATCGCCCTCATCAGTCAGGCGGATGTGGTAACGGCTAAAGCAGTCATGCAGAATGGCGGCCAGTGCTTCCGGCACGCCAGGATTGAGCGCCTCTTCGGTAATCAGCGGGTTGTGGGCGTTCTGCTGCGCCAGTTCAAACAGCAGATCCGTCAGACAGGCGCGCAGCGCCATCTCGCTGCCAAACAGCTTCATGCCGTGGCGCGGACGGGTTTCCAGCGTCAGGCGATAACGGGAAAACCACTCACGCACTTCGGTCATGTCGTTTTGCAGCGTGGCGCGGCTGACAAACCACTCATCCGCCAGATCTTCCAGTTTCAGGGAAAAAGCCGAGGTCAGAAACCGCACCACCAGGTAGTGCACGCGCTCCGGCCCGCTGCGGGGAATGCGCAGCGCGCGCGGGCGCGTGGCCTGTAATGTCTGATAACGCGTTGCGTCATCGATCTTCAGTTGATAACCGCTGCCGCGCGTCAAAATAAATTGCGCGCCGTGGTGCTCCAGCAGGGCATTTAAGGCGGTGATATCGGCCCGAACGGTACGCGTGGAGACCGACAGCCTTTGTGCCAGTTCATCCTGCGGCAGTGTCTCGTTTTGCAACATCATAAACAGCTGCGCTAAACGTTGGTTCGGGAATCGCACGTCAGTCTCCTGGCTTAGTGAGAGGAAATGACCATCTGAGATGGGCTGCCCACCGGTGTGTAATCCGGCACAAAACTGAGCTTACCGTCCTTCGCAACGCGAAAACGGGTGATATTGTCGCTGCGTTGATTCATGACGTACAGCCAGCGCCCCTGTTTATCCAGCGTCAGCGAGCGCGGATAGTCGCCGCGCGTCCAGATATCATCCTGATGTGCCAGCGTGCCATCCGGCTGTACGCTAAAGTGAGCCACGCTGTTATGCAGACGGTTAGCCACATACAGTTGTTTTCCATCCCGGCTGAGTACCAGACCAGCGGCAAAGCTGGTGCCTTTGTACGTTGCTGGCAGTGCAGAGGTAGTTTTGCCCTCTTTCAGCGTTCCGGTTGCGCTGTCCAGCGTGTAATACGTCAACGTTGAAGCCTCTTCATTGATCAACCACAGCCCATCGCCTTTTGGCGTAAAGACAAAGTGACGCGGCCCGGCGCCTTTTGAAGACGCGTTGATAAAAGGTGGTTCGTTAGGCGTTAACTTGCCACTCTGCGCCTCCAGGCGGTACTGATAAATGCGATCCAGGCCCAGATCGGTTGAGAAGACAAATTTCCCTTGCGGATCGGCGGCAATCATATGCGCATGCGGGCCGTTATGATCGCTGATGGCAAAGCTGCCCTCCACGGCTGCTGCGGGTTTGGCGGCTCCCGGTTCGCCCTGATCCTGGTGGCTGTCCACCGCTTCGCCGAGGCTACCGTCAGCTTTTACCGGCAATACGGCAATCGAACCACTGACATAATTCGCCACCAGCAGATAGCGCCCATCCGGCGTCAGTGCCAGATAAACCGGCCCGGCACCGCCGGATGACACCTGGTTCAGTTCCTGCAATGCACCGTTATCGTCAATACGCAACGCCTGCACCACGCCCTTTTCCACTTCGCTGGCGACATACAACGTTTTGCCATCCTGCGAAACGGTAAGCTGCGCCGCATTCGGCAGCGTGCTGACCAGCGTTTTGTTTCCCAGCGCGCCGGATTGCGGGTCAACGGTAAAGCGGTAAACGCCTTCGCCGTTGGGGTTGTAGGTTCCCACCCAGGCGTACTGCGTCTGGGCTATGGCGCTGGTCGCCAGCAGGGAGAGTGAAGCAGCAAGCAGATGACGGGCAGTGTGCATGGTGGCTCCTTTATGGTGTGCGTGTCCCTCCCACAGGATGCGGGAGGGCAAAATGTTTACTTCACTAACGCTTTGGTCATTGCCAGTAACTGGCGTACATCAGCCGGACGGGTATCACCGCTCGCTTTATCGATAATCGAGCTGTAGATATGCGGGATAATTTTGCTGACGCCCGCTTCCAGCGCGATGTGCAGGATTTCGCTGTAGTTCTCCAGATCGATACCGCCGGTCGGTTCCAGCCAGAAGTCATGGCGCGCACAGGCATCGGCAACCGCCTGAAATTCATCACGGCACTTCAGCCCGCCCATCGGGAAATATTTAATCGAGCTACCGCCCATATCCTTCAGCAGGGCAATGGCGGTTTCCACCGGCACAATACCGTCGGCCGTCTGGCTGCTGAGCGGCCCGGTAGAGATTTTCACCAATCCTGGCGTGCCGGTCGGCGAGACCAGACCGTTAACCACTGTTTCATTCTGCCCAAGCAGCGCGCGGCTGGTTGCCACGCCGGTAAACACCTGGTTGACGTGCTGCGGCTGTACGTCGCGGGAGATGGCGCTGACCATCGCCGACTGGTTCGGATCGCCCGCGCCAAGGCCGACAGAGAGCGCATTATCGATACGCGCTGCGTAGTCGCGCATATCCGCCACTGCCGACGCTACGTCCGGGTAATTTTTGGACAGCACGCCGACCAGCACATGGCCTTCAGCCGCTTCATAGATGGCGCTGGCATTCTCTTTGCTTCCCGCCAGCACATTCAGGCAAACGCGATCGCGGTAAAAGTTCGGGGTCAGTTTCATGCGTGTTGCTCCTTCAATTCTTCGGCGATGCGGCGATAAACAATCGCCAGTTGCTCAGCGCTCACGCTGCGCACATCGGCTTCGATAATGCCTTCATTGGCTTTGTAGCCACGGAAATAGATGGCGTATTCACCCTGTTTCAGCGCGCTGACCAGTTCGCCGGTGGCGATGCCGGTTACCGCCTCATCAAACTTGATTTCGCTGCGGGCAATGTCGCGTCCTGCGCTGTCCCATACCACGCGTGCGCTTACGCCTTGCAGCGTATTGAGCTGGTCGATAAACGGCGTCATCTTGGCGACCATCTCCGCCCCGCTCTCTTTGCGGGCGCTCAGATAGTGTTCGATGGCGCAAGTCAGGCCAAGAATGCCCTCTTTTCCGACTTTCATGGCGCGGCCAATGCCCGCCGTCTGGCGTTTCACCCACTCAACGTACTGGGTTTTGCCGATCACCAGCCCGCTGGTTGGCCCTTCGATGGCCTTCGCGCCGCTGTAAATCACCAAATCGGCCCCGGCGCGGTAATAGCATTGCAGATCCTCTTCCGCTGCGGCATCGACAATCAACGGCAGGTTATGCTTACGCGCCACCACCACCGCCTGCTCCACGCTGAGCATGCTTTTTTGTACGCAGTGGTGTGATTTGATGTAGAGGATCGCGGCCGTGCGCGGCGAGATTGCCGCTGCCAGTTGATCGGCAGAGCATTCGTTGGCATAACCCGCTTCCACCACTTTCCCGCCGCCGAGCGCCACCATCGTGCCAACCGGTGCGCCGAAGTTCACGTTGTGACCGCGCGGCAGCACGATTTCGTTGTTCTCCATCACCGTGCTGTGCAGATTCTCCAGCAGCCAGTCGTTGTCGCGCACCAGCACCGCAGCAACGGATTGTGCAATCCCCGCTGAAGCGCAGGAGACAACGGTCGCCGCTTCAACGTCCAGCAGCTTCGCAATGTATTCGCCGGTTTTGTTCACCAGATCTTTCATTTCGAAGTAGTGATTCATGCCGCCAAGCACGGCTTCCACCACTTCCGGGCGCGGGGTGGAAACGCCCAGAGCGGTCATCCGGCCGGAGGCGTTAATCACCTGTTTTAAACTGTACTTTTCATAAATCGAAGGCATGTTCTGCACTCCCTTGTTCGGTCAGATAGCCTTTGCCCGCGCGAATGGCGGCCAGCGGCGTGAGTAACTGTTCGGCCTGCAGGCTGTCGTTTTCCGCATCGGTGAACAGTACCGACTGGCGACGCAGGTCAAAAATAGTCAGATCGGCGTCGAAGCCGACGGCAAGGCGCCCTTTATGCTTCAGACGCAGGCCAGCGGCGGCGTGGTCAGTCACGCAGGCAATCACCTGCGGCAGCGACAGGCCAATGGCGAGGAATTTGGACATCACATTTGCCAGCGATCGTACCGGGCCGTCGATCCGGTTGCGGCAGTAGATATCGGAGCTGATGGTCTGCGGCAGAATGCCGAGGCTGATGGCCTGTCTGGCCACTGCAAAGCTGAAGCTGGCGCTGCCGTGCCCGACATCAAGGCGCACGCCGCGCGCAATGGCGCGCGCCACGGAAGCGCGTAATTCGCCACCCGGCGCCAGAATGCGGTTCGGTTTGCCGTTATAGCAGTGGGTAATGATGTCGCCGGAGGTCAGCAACTCCGCGATTTCATCGAGGTTCGGCGGGTTGTTGCCGATGTGTACCATCAACGGCAAATCGCCGTTGGCTTTCTGGATCGCCTTCGCGCGTTCCAGCGGCGTGATGCCGTTTTCGCCGACCACGCTGCTGCTCATGCGCGCTTTCAGGCCGACGATAAAATCCGGGTGGCGTTTCACCGCGTCATGTACCGCGTTCGCGTCGATATTAGCCATGTTAGCCAGCTCGTTCTGGGCAATCAGCCCGACGCGGGAGATATTCAGCAGCGCATACACTTCGGTCGCCGCCTCGCGGGTAATGGCATAAAAATCATCGACATCATCAGCACCGGTACTGCCTGCATCAATCACCGTCGTCACGCCGGTGTTGATGCCGACGCTGTCCGGTTCATCATGGTAAATCGGCGAATTCGGGTAGCAGTGCACGTGGGAATCAATCCACCCGGAGCTGACATAGTGTTCGCCGTGCAGATCGAGCGTTTTAACCGCCGGGCCGTTTATCTCGCCCAGCGCGGCGATTTTCCCTGCCTTGATGGCGATATCCGTCAGCGTATCGTCAACCAGACGCGCCCGGCGCAGGAGTAAATCAAACATGCGAATCTCCAGTAATAACGGGCGCCGCAGCGCCCGTAGGTTCAGAGGGCGACCGGGAAGATGGAGCCCAGCAGCATGGCGCCGAGGATCGCGCCGCCCGTAATCGGTTTCTGCCAGAGGTAG
Organism: Jatropha multifida; assembly: GCA_948099535.1. Lineage (NCBI taxonomy): Eukaryota > Viridiplantae > Streptophyta > Magnoliopsida > Malpighiales > Euphorbiaceae > Jatropha > Jatropha multifida. The sequence continues at coordinate 43,821 of CANUEX010110904.1, read as the reverse complement.
AACAGCAGCGCGCCGACCAGCGAACCAATACCAATAGGAATGGAAGCGGTCATGGCGCTGAGGATAATCAGCGGCCCAAGGAAGCGGCCGGATGCGTTACCCGCGCCCATCATCACATCTGCGCCGTAGGTGGAATCGCTCTGGTTGATGGTGAACTTACGCGCCAGGATGATCAGGTAACCAATGGCCAGGCCAAGTACCAGGCCGGTTGCCAGCGAGGCGACAAAGTTTTCCACCGGGAAGAGGATCCCCGCGCCCAGTAACAGCGCCGAAACACCGAGGCCGACACCGGTCTGGATTGCGCCGCCGATATCAAGGATACCGACCAGCGAACCTTCGATAATGCGGGCGAACAGGAAGCTGGCACCAAACGCGGCGACTGCGCCGTATACGCCGGTGTCCATGCCGGAACGCAGCATCGAGACAAACGCCACTTCGTTAAACGCGCCGATGCCGTACAGGTAGTACATATGTGTCCCGGCGAATACGCCGGAAGAGAGCAGGCCAACAAAGATCGGGAACGACCAGTCGGCGTACCAAAACCCTTTATTCTGTTCCATTTCGCTTCCTTATTTGCCGCTGAGCGAGTTGTGGATGAGCTCCAGCCAGTTCGGCGCGCTCAGGTGGAAAGACTCGATCATTTTCAGATCGAAGCCGCGGAAGAACGCGCTCAGCACAAACAGCGCGACAATGGCCGTCATCATCACTTTGGTGACGCGATTCCAGCCGCTCTCTTCCACACCTTTACCAATCAGAATGCCCAGTACCAGGCCCGGTACGGCGTTGCCCATAATCAGCTGCGCCGCGCCGCCAAAGACGGTCGCCCAGAAACCCGATTTTTTGCCTGCGTCGATGGCTGCCAGCCAGAAGATCACCGGCATGACGGTGTTCACCAGCAGGTTGGCCGCCGGAACCAGCACTTTAACGGCGGTGACCTGCAAGGCCGCCGGAACGGAGGACGCCGTCAGGTTAAGGAAGGTGACGACCACCATGCCAATCAGGCCGCAGGCAATCGCCATCTTTTTCGGATCGTGCAGGGTTTCGCCGACGTTACGGTTTTTCACCATCAACGCCGCCGCGCCCCAGTTCGGAATGATGCGGTGGTCAACGTCCTGGGTGAAAGAACCGGCCGCAACGGACGAGGCCCAAGCGTTAAAGAAGAAGCCTAAGCCGAATGAGAAATGCGATGCGGGATCGCCTTCGCAGGAGTTCAGTTCGCCCAGTGTACGAAATGCGCCCATCCCTTGAGTGGTCGGCGCATGGAACATGCGTGCAGCCCCCGCGCCAACACCGACGCCAACCAGGCCGCCGATGATGAGCGATTTTATTAGTATGATTAAGAACATCAGTCTGCCCTCTTCTACCCAGCGGAGGTGATTCACCGGGTATGCGTTGAGTTATTTCGTGACGAAATCCACTTTATCGAGATTGATGGCGGTCACGTTGACGGTGACGTCCAGCTCCACGCTGTACGTCCGTCTTTCCCGACGCAGAAAGAGAAATAAAAACGCCTCTTTCCGTATCGTTTCCTGCGCATGAACAACCTGCACATCCTGTGGCTCGATACGCAGTAAAATCTGCGGCGACGCTTTCATCACCGCGGCCTGAACCTGGTTCAGCGCATCCGCGAAGGCGCGCGCTTTCGCCTCGCCTTTTCCCTTAACCCTGACCGTGGTGGTGAACTGTTCTTTCATGGTTATGCGCCGTATTTTTTCTGCCACGCCTGCACCAGGCGCTCGCCTAATTCTTCTTTGTCCATAAAACCAAAGCCGAGAACATTGCAGCCCTCATTAATGGCGGTAACGCCCTCTTCCACGGAGCGCATACCATATTTGGCTTTATAGCCGTGTTTGTTCTGCGCGGTGATGGCACCCGCGCCGCCACTGCCGCAAAACGAAATACCGAAGGTGGCGTTTTCTGCTTTCATCACGTCACCCAGTTTCATATCCGCCGCGACACCCGGCACCACCACGGCGCGGCCGCCCGCTTTTTCAACGCCAGCTGCGACTTTCTGGCCTTTGCCAAGACGATCGCCAATCACTACGGTAATTTGTTCCATTTTTTGCTCCTCAGAGGTTTTCTTTTGCCACTTCGAAGTGCACCGACAGCAGCCAGGCTTCTTCTTCCGGAAGATTGCCAAACGCTGCCACCACTTCACGGGCCAGGTTCATTGATTCAGGCGAGATTTCATCAAACAGGCTGGCATCCACTTCCGGCAGCGGTTCGCCGGTCACCGACCGGTGCGCCATCGCGCGAACATGGGAGGTCAGCATCTGCTGCTGTACCGCATTCGGCGTAATGCCGTGATTGCTCAGCAGCGCATAGACCTGCGTCAACATGCGCCCGGCAAGGGAGGCTGTTTGCTCCGCCCGATCTTGGGCATCGTTCATTACCGCTCCGTTATTCACTCGTCGTACCCCATTCATCTCGTTGAGATAAAACTAACGTTGCGGGTTACGAGTTTGTAGCGAGGAGTTTTCCACTTCAAAGTGGAAAGGGAAAAGGCGTTAGTGATCTGCGCCACATAAATCGTCAGGGAAGAGATATATCACTGCGCAGGCGTCACAGATTGACGCAAAAGAAGCGGAAAAACGTCCCTCATGGAGCAGAAAAAAACGCGGAAGCCGAAGGGAAAAGCGTGAGCACAATAAGGTTTTCTTATTGCTGATCCTCCTTCAGCTCACGCAGAAGATGATCGGTGAAAGAGGCGACCAGTGGTTGCAGCGGACGGCCAGGCAAACGCAGCAGATGCATCGGTCTTGGCGGCGGCAGCCACTCTGGCAGCACCCTGCGCAGCCGACCGGCGTCAATGTCCCGTTGCAGCGTGATAAAAGCATGCTGCACAATCCCCAGTCCGCTGAGCGCCGCCTGGCGCAACGCCTCACCGGAGTCGACCATCAGCCGGGGCGCGATCGCAATCTCCTGCGTGCCGGATGGCCCTTCCAGTTGCCAGCGATGATCCGAGCGCCACTGGCTGAAGCTGACGCAGTGATGGTGCTTTAGCTCGTCCGGCGAACCGGGCACACCGTGGCGAGCCAGATAGTCCGGCGAGGCTGCAAGTAACATGCGATACGGCGGAAGGGGAATGGCAACGCTACCGTCATCGTTAATGGCACCAATCCGAATCGCCAACTGAAAGCGCTCTTCAATCAGCGAGACTTTACGGTCGCTGAGCACCATCTCCGCATTCACGCCCGGATAATGCTGCAAAAAACGCGACAGGATCGGCGTCAGCACCCGATTCCCCCAGGCAACCGGCGCGCTGATGCGCAGCAACCCGGCGACATTTTCATACAACTCGCTTGCCAGCCCATCCGCGTCACGCACCGTGGCAAGAATTTGCAGCCCATACTGGTAGAAACGCTGGCCCGCATCCGTTAACCCCTGGCGCCGCGTGGTGCGATGCAGCAACTGACAGCCCGTTCGTAGCTCCAGCTCGCGCACGTGTTTGCCCACCATCGCGGGCGTGATCCCCAGCGTTTCTGCCGCCGCCGTAAAGCTGCCGCGGGTCACCGTCGTGACAAACGATTCAACGCATTTCAAATAATCCATTTTTCGCCATTCCAAATTTTTAGTATCAAATGAAGATAATAAACCCGCATTTATCCTCGTATAGCGGCAAGAAATAATAATGTGGTTATCATCTGCGGGATTTTTTCATGATGCAATCGCTGGTTTTTGATCAATTTGGTTCCCCCGAAGTGCTGTGGTTGCGCACCAGCCCTGCGCCGGAACCGGGCGAAGGCGAACTGTTGGTGGAGGTTTCCGCCGCCGGGCTGAACTTTGCCGATATCTATCGTCGCCAGGGGCGTTATCCGCTGGCGGGAACGGCGCCGTGGGTTGCCGGTTACGAAGGCGCGGGGCGCGTGCTCAATGTCGGCGGCGGCGTGGAAGGCTGGCAGGTGGGCGATCGCGTCGGCTTTGCCGATGTTCCGCTGGCGCATGCCAGCCATATTCTGGTGCCGCAGGATCATGCTATTCGCCTGAGTGACTGGATTTCGGAAGCGGAAGCCGCATCGATATTGTTACAGGGCTTAACGGCGGATTATCTGTTGCATGACATCTTACTTGTTGAACCGGGCATGCATGTTGCGGTGCTGGCGGCAGCGGGCGGTGTTGGCAATCTGCTGACGCAAATGCTGGTGGCGCGCGGTGTGCATGTTTTCGCTGTCGCCTCCAGTAAAAGCAAACAGGCCGCCTGCCTGAACAATGGTGCCGAGGTCGCGACCGATTATTACGGCTGGTCAGAACAGGTACGCGCCTGGCATTCATCAGGCTGCGATATCGTTTTTGATTCGGTGGGCAGCACGCTGCTGGAAAGTCTGCAGAGCCTGAAAGATGGCGGCCGGGTGGTGCTCTTTGGTATGTCTGGTGGTAAGATCCCGGCCTTTGATCCAACCGGATTGCTACTGAAATCCGCCGGCGTTATCGGCGCCGATCTCTGGACGTACCTTACCTCGCAACAAGAAAGACAGCGCCGCGCCGATAGGCTGTTTGCGCTGTTGAAAGCCGGGGATATCACGTTGCCCACGGTGACATCATTTCCGCTGTCCCGCGGTAAAGAGGCGCATAGCCTGCTGGAGAACCGGCTGTTTAGCGGCAAGGTAATGTTGATTCCGTAATCGGCGGGATCAACATACCGGATGGCGGCTTCGCTCCAGGGAATGGGCGCTCTGCGATAAACATTATGCTGTCGCAGGCGCCAGCCTGCGCGATAACGCAATCCCGACATAAAACAGCGCAAAACAGAATACGCTCACCAGTATCAACACGACGGGTACGTCCGTTGGAGGCATAAACGCAAGCAGCACGCCTGTCACTGCCGGATTTACCGCTCCGCCAAGGCTGCCCATGTTCTGAAATGAGAAATAAAAGGCTCTCTCTGCAGGTGGCGCAATCTGGTCAATGACCCGATATTGCAACGGGGCAAAAATAATCTCGCCGAACGAGAAAAAAAACATTCCCGCGATCCAGACAACCCGGCTTTCACCGGCGGCGCTGAAGATAAATAACCCCACTACCAGGCATATTGTCCCTGCCAGGAATCCCATGGCGAATGAGTACTTACTCATGAGATTGCCGGTAATGTACTGGAACAACACAACCGTAATCGCGTTGGTGGTAATCAGAACAGAGACAATATTCCCCACGGTTACCGCATCATGATTCACCATCAGAATTTGTGAAATACAACTGGCAAACCGCTCAAACACGAAAGAGGCAAGGAAAATAGCCAGCGTGAAAACCAAAAGAATAATAAGCCGCTGTTTATCACGCGCGGATGTATGCAATGAAGGAGACGCCGCGGCTAACGGCTGTGTTCTCATCGTCAAACCCGCCGTCGCGACAATGGCCAGCATGCCCAGGATGGCAGATAAAAGAAAAGGGAAATAGACATGATTTCCCACCAGCCAGGCGCCGATTAATGGCCCAACCATCCAGCCGATGTTGATAAACGTATAGTTCAGGGAAAAAACGCGGGTTTTCCCCTCATCACTGAAATGGTCAGAAATAAAGCACTTAATGATCGTGGAATATAATGCGTAGCAGCAGGTTATCAACGTAAAGCAGATAACAAAAACAGCCGCAGAGTAGAAATACCCGAGAATTAAAAATGAGAAGGAAAAAATAAGCAGCGATAATGTCAATAATAATTTATGGCTGAAAAGGTTAGCCAACTTTCCACTGACGATACTCAATAAAATCCCGACAACAATGGCCAGTGTGAGTATGTTGCCGGTATTAAGGATAGACATTCCCAACTGGTTATGTAAAAACAGCGGCAAAAACGGGAGAGTCACGCCTCTCCCGACTGTCGCAATAAAAGACCCAGTCACCAGCATTGCAATATTACGTCTGCCGGTGAGCGGATAATCTATGGCATTTTCGTTAATCAATGGAGTAACTCCAGTTCCATCTCCTGTTGAACCTGCGCAAAAAAACCGCACAGATCGTTTTCCAGCATCTGATGGTTCGGATAAATAACCTGTTCGTTCAATGGCACGCCGGAATGAATATCAGCAAGCCAGCGGAATATATTGTTTCCAGAGACATTGTTATAAAGGACAGGCATATAGCCACCCATAATTCTCGGGTTAACTTCGACAAGCACCGGTCCTGATTTCATCAGGATCAATTCAATATCGATCCTCCGGGGTTGAATGATTCCAGCTTGACATAAAGATGAGAATTGAACTGCCGGTCCTTAAGAATCTCTATCAATGGCGTATTGCCAATTGAATCCGTGATATCACCTGTCATAGGTATTTAATCCATCAAATTGTCACAAAAATAATACAGCCAGCCACCATAAGCCAGCCTTATAAGGCTATGCCCCATATTAATAACAGTCAAATAACAGACAATATTGTTCAAATAATCATCTACTTTTATTTATATATATTTTTCATGGAGTTACAGTGAAATCACTTATAGACAACAAATGATAACAGTGACAATCAGATAAAAATTAGAATGTATTTTTATAACCGCGCAAAAAGACAGGATATTCAACCAGACAGAGTCTGGTGAATAATTTTTATTGTTCACATTGCGATTACAGCGAAATATTATTTGCAACGCAGAGATCCCTTCATGGAATTATTCCAATCTTTGTATTTGGCATTTGTGATAATTTCATTGTGTTAAAATAAGGCAAATAATCTTCACCCATGATACTGCATAAGTAATATTCCGGTGTGTTTTCTGGAATATTTCGGATAACGGTTTTTAATATGCCAGAAAAGCAAGCTACCAAATTTGGTCATTATTGGCTAAATACGGAAACGCGCAGGGAGAGGATAAAAACGTCTCTGTGAAGAGGATAAGGGGGAAACCGCTATCTCCCCCTGAGTAATGCTTTATACGTATTGCTCAAAGCCGATTAACGGTACTTCTTGTGATAGGTGTTGCGCGTGTCAGCAAACCCTTTCGCTGCCGCCTGCGCTTCTTTCACTTTGCCTTCGTTGGCCAGCTTCAGCGCACCGTCAATTTGCCCCACCAGGATATCAAAACCGTGACGGAAATCTTTCATCTCGGCGCTGTCCGGCGCTTTGCCTTCCAGCTTCGGCGGTGTGGCTTTTTGTGCATCCAGCGCAGCGGTACGCATTTTGGTTAACGCATCTTTCATTTCGGTGGCGTCACTGGTTTTCTGCACCACTTTGAGATTTTCGTTGAGGGTATCCATATCATCACCGAGATCGGCGGCAAACACCGTCGAACCGACAAACAATGACGACACAGCAAGGATCGCTAACAGATTTTTACGCATTGCTCACTTCCTTTTTATTATTCACGCTTAAGGCGCACTGCTTTGCGCCACGGAGTAATGTTATTGTCCGGCGATTTTCATCTCCGGTAACAACACTGAACCACACTGAATGTTACTGCGCTGTTCAATATCGTCACCGATGGTAACAATATTGCGCCACATCTCTTTTAAGTTGCCAGCGATGGTAATTTCGCTCACCGGATACTGAATTTCACCATTTTCTACCCAGAAACCGGAAGCACCACGGGAATAATCGCCGGTAATACCGCTCACGCCCTGGCCCATCAGTTCGGTCACCACCAGACCGGTGCCCATCTCTTTCAGCATCTGCTCAAAGCTCAGGCCCCGCCCGGCAATGCGCCAGTTGTGAATACCGCCAGCGTGGCCGGTGCTTTTCAACCCCAGTTTACGCGCGGAATAGTTGGTCAGCAGCCACTGCATCAATACGCCATCTTTGATGATATCGCGGCGTTCGGTACGCACGCCTTCACTGTCGAACGGCGTCGAAGCCAGCCCTTTACGCAGATGCGGATGCTCTTCAATGGTCAGCCATTCCGGCAGGATCTGTTTGCCGAGATAGTCGAGCAGGAAAGTCGATTTACGGTACACCGCGCCACCAGCAATCGCGCCGACCAGATGACCAAACAGCCCGGTTGCCACTTCATGACCGAAAATTACCGGCGCTTTCATGGTCGGCAGCTTACGCGGCGAAAGGCGCGACAGCGTGCGCTTAGCGCACTCATCGCCGACCCACTCCGGCGTTTTCAGATCGTTGATATCACGGCCAATGGTGTACGCGTAATCGCGCTCCATTTCGCCGTTCTCTTCGGCAATCACGCAGCTCGACAGCGAATGGCGGGTGGAGCAGTAGCTTTGCAGCATACCGTGACTGTTACCGAAAACTTTGATGCCGTAGTGGCTGTTGAAGCTGCCGCCTTCGGTATTGGTGATGCGTTTGTCCGCTTTCAGCGCGGTTTGTTCAGCACGAGCCGCCCACTCAATCGCCTCATCCGGCGTCACTTCCGCCGGGTGGAAAAGATCGAGATCCGGCGCGTCGAAGGCCAGCAGCTCTTTGTCTGCCACGCCCGCGTAAGGATCCGGCGAGGTGTAGCGGGCAATATCCAGCGCGGCCTGCACCGTACGGGCGATGGCATCCGGGCTGAGATCGGTGGATGATGCGCTGCCTTTGCGGTTCTGGTGATAAACGGTGATCCCCAGCGCGCCGTCGCTGTTAAATTCTACATTCTCCACTTCACCGTAGCGTGTGCTGACGCCGATCCCGGTGGTTTTGCTGACCGCCACTTCCGCACCGTCCGCTTTCCCGGAGGCCAGCTCCAGTGCTGTGGAAACCGCTTCTTCCAGCGTTTTGCGTTGTTGTGCAACTTGTGTGATTACTTTCATCGCCAATGCCATAATTAAGGGAGAGAATCTTTGAAGTCTAACAGAGAACCGTTTTTCAGTGCGCGCCTTAACTGGTAACATTAGCCTCTTTTTTTAAGGAGCCTGAGATGACAAAGCAGCCCGACGACTGGCTCGACGACGTGCCCGGTGATGATATTGAAGACGAAGATGATGAGATCATCTGGGTCAGTAAAAGTGAAATTAAGCGCGATGCTGAAGAGTTAAAGCAGCTTGGCGCGGAAATGGTAGATCTGGGGAAAAACGCGCTGGATAAGCTCCCGCTCGACCAGGATCTGCGTGACGCCATTGAACTGGCGCAGCGCATCAAAAAAGAGGGCCGCCGCCGCCAGCTGCAGCTGATCGGTAAACTGCTGCGTCAACGCGACGTGGAACCTATCCGCCAGGCGCTGGATAAGCTGAAAAACCGTCACAACCAGCAGGTGGCGTTTTTCCATAAGCTGGAGCAGCTTCGCGATCGTCTGATCGAAGAGGGCGACGATGCGGTGCCGGATGTGCTGAACCTGTGGCCGGACGCCGACCGTCAGCAACTGCGTTCGCTTATCCGCAATGCGCAGAAAGAGAAAGAAGGCAACAAACCGCCAAAATCCGCGCGGTTGATTTTCCAGTATCTGCGCGAACTGGCCGAAACCAGCGAGCAGTAATCGCCCGATAATCCCCCTCTCCGCCAGGAGAGGGATTTTTCCCCGCTTTTTTATCGCCTTTATGCATTACGCCTGCCTGGCTGAATCGTTAAAGCTAAAATCATCACCGATCACAAATTTACTATCGTTATACGTTTCATTGCTCTCATAAATGGGATCAATATTCGCTTTTCATACATCATTCTGCGCTGTTTTTCATCAGATGAATCGGATCACATTTTCTCCACTGCGCAAAACGTAGATTTTCGCCGTGGTGACGATAATCGATTCAGCTAAAAAGGATGAAATGATGAAAAAGAGAGTAATACTTTCCGCTCTGGCCCTGCTTATCTCTGGCCCTGCGATGGCGAAAACCTGGGTGCTGACAAGTGCTGAAGGCGGAACAGAACAAGGAAACTGGCGAATCACCAGCGATCAGCTGAACATCAAAGATCAGCATTTCAGCATTGAGCAGGTGGTACTGCACGGTGGCAAGCAGGAAGGCAGTAAAGTCATTAAACTGAGCAGCAAAAACGGCCTCACCATTGCCCTTAGCCCGACGCGCGGCATGAATTTGCTTTACGCCGACGGTTTTGGCGTACATCTGGGCTGGAATTCGCCGGTTAAAGAGGTAGTCAACCCGGCATTTATTAACCTCGAAAGCCGTAACGGACTGGGCTGGCTGGAAGGTTTCAACGAGATGGTGGTGCGCTGCGGTTATGAATGGACTGGTCATCCGGTCACCGCTGACGGGCAGATTTATACCCTGCATGGCAAAGCGGGCAACACGCCAGCATCCCAGGTTTCGGTGGATGTCAGCGAAACGGCGCCTTATGAAATCCGTATTCGCGGGCTGGTAAAAGAGAGCGCATTTAAAAAAGTGGATCTGCAAACGCAGACGGAACTGCGCTATATTCCTGGCAGCAACAGTTTCAGCCTGCATGATGTGCTGACCAACCATGCGGATTACCCGCACGACTATCAAATTATCTATCACAGCAACTTCAGCAAACCGATTCTCGAACAGGGCACGCGTTTTATAACGCCATATGAAAATGTCAGCCCCTTCAATGACTATGCCAAAGGCGGCCTGAAAGAGTGGCAAACCTACGCCGGGCCGACCAAAGGCTTCGATGAGATGGTGTTTAATATCAAACCGTTAGCCGATGCCAGCAAACAGACGGTGGCTGCGCTGGTGAACAAAGCGGGCGATATAGGGGTGGCAATTAGCTATAACACCGAACAACTGCCAGTGCTGACGATGTGGAAAAACACCGATACGGAAAAACAGGGCTATGTCACCGGGATTGAGCCGGGCACCAGCTATGCGTATCCGGTGACCATTGAACGCGCGCAAAAACGCGTAAAACAGCTGCAACCGGGCCAGAGTACACGCTTCGATCTGACTTACACCCTGCTGCATAGCAGCAGCCAGGTGGCTGACGTAGAGAAACGAGTGAAAGAGATTCAGGGCAGCAAAACGCCGCAAACTATCGACACGCCGATGGCAAAAGAGTAATCCGCAGCCATAAAAAAACCGCGCCGGGTTCCCGGTCGCGGTTTTTTATTTCAGCCAGCCGTCAGAACTTGTCCGCTTCGGCCTCAGCCTTTTTCGCTAAGCCATCAAGCAGCTTCTGATGAATGCCGCCGAAACCGCCGTTGCTCATCACCAGAATGTGATCGCCAGGCTGCGCGGTTTTGATGATCATCTCCGCCAGCGTATCGACATCCGCGCTCCAGTGAGCAGGCTGCACGCAGGCATCTGCCACTTCCGCAACCTGCCACGGAATATGCTGTGGTTGCAGCAGGAACACTTCATCAGCACGTCCCAGCGACGGCGCCAGATCATCTTTGCAGATGCCCATTTTCATGGTGTTGGAGCGCGGTTCCAGCACGGCGATGATTTTCGCCGTACCGCCGACTTTACCGCGCAGCGCGGCCAGCGTGGCGAGGATCGCCGTCGGGTGATGCGCGAAATCGTCATACACCGTTACGCCGTTCGCTTCCCCGCGCAGCTCCAGACGACGGCGGGCATTGATAAACGAGCCCAGCGCACTGGCGGCATCCGCCGGTGCAACGCCAACATGGCGCGCAGCGGCAATGGCCATCAAACCGTTGTGCATGTTGTGCTCGCCCACCAGCCCCCAGTTCACCTGCCCGACACATGCGCCGTCCAGCCATACTTCCCAGCTTGAGGCATCGGTGGTCAGTTTCTTCGCCTGCCAGTGGCCCTGTTCGCCCACCAGTTCCTGCTCGCTCCAGCAGCCCATCGCCATGGTCTGCTTCAGGTTGATGTCGTTTTCTGGCCAGATGATTTTCCCCTGCCCCGGCACGATGCGTACCAGGTGGTGGAACTGCTTCTGAATCGCCTTCAGGTCATCAAAAATATCCGCATGATCGAATTCAAGGTTATTCAGAATCAGCGTGCGCGGGCAGTAATGAACGAATTTGGAACGCTTGTCGAAGAACGCGCAGTCATACTCATCGGCTTCAATGACGAAGAAAGGGCTGTCGCCCAGACGCGCAGAAACCTCAAAGTTCCCCGGAACGCCACCAATGACAAAGCCCGGCTTGTAGCCACAGGCTTCGAGGATCCAGGTTGCCATCCCGGCGGTGGTGGTTTTGCCGTGCGTACCGGCAACGGCAACGACCCAGCGATCGCGCAGAACAAAGTCATGCAGCCACTGCGGGCCGGACATAAACGGAATGTTTTTCTCCAGCACCGCTTCCACGCATGGATTACCGCGCTTCATGACGTTGCCGATAATCACCAAATCCGGTGCAGGATCGAGCTGGCTTGCGTCATAACCTTCAATTAGCTCAATACCTTGCTTTTCAAGCAGCGTGCTCATCGGCGGGTAAATATTGGCGTCGGAGCCCGTCACCTGATGTCCCAGCGAACGCGCCAGCAAGGCCAGGCCGCCCATGAAAGTGCCACAAATCCCCAAAATATGAATGCGCATACGTTTTTATCCTTTCCAAAACTGGCGCACATTTTACGCATATGTTTAACGTCTGAGAAATGCATTTCAGGATAATCCCCATACTGCTGGCGCGATTCACCTGAGCACGGACTTTTGAATCTTTGTTAGTATTGTTGTATGTCCGTCGCGTTTTCGACTTCGAAAGCGCTGGCTGTTAAGGTTCAGGCTGTTTACTATCCGGAACTTGCTGTCGCCAGCAACCTGAAACCTTCAGGACAAGATCGCTTTACTCCATATACATGCAGGGAAAGTGTTATGAAAACGTTAGGTGAATTTATTGTCGAAAAGCAGCACGAGTTCTCACACGCCACCGGTGAATTAACTGCTTTGCTGTCGGCGATAAAACTGGGCGCCAAGATCATTCATCGCGATATCAATAAGGCCGGTCTGGTCGATATCCTGGGTGCAAGCGGTGCTGAAAACGTCCAGGGCGAGGAGCAACAAAAACTCGACCTGTTCGCAAACGAAAAACTGAAAGCTGCACTTCGCGCACGCGATATCGTGGCCGGTATCGCTTCTGAAGAAGAGGACGAAATTGTCGTTTTCGAAGGTTGTGAACACGCCAAATACGTGGTGCTGATGGATCCTCTTGATGGCTCATCGAACATCGACGTTAACGTCTCTGTCGGGACCATTTTCTCTATTTACCGCCGCGTTACTCCTGTCGGCACGCCGGTTACGGAAGAAGACTTCCTGCAACCGGGCAACAAACAGGTTGCTGCGGGCTACGTGGTCTACGGCTCGTCCACCATGCTGGTTTACACCACCGGCTGCGGTGTTCACGCCTTTACATACGATCCATCACTCGGCGTTTTCTGCCTGTGCCAGGAGCGTATGAAGTTCCCGGAGCGTGGCAATACCTACTCCATCAACGAAGGTAACTACATCAAATTCCCGCAGGGCGTGAAAAAGTACCTGAAGTTCTGCCAGGAAGAGGATAAAGCGACCAACCGTCCGTATACCACGCGCTATATCGGCTCGCTGGTCGCGGATTTCCACCGCAACCTGCTGAAAGGCGGCATCTACCTCTACCCAAGCACCGCAAGCCACCCGCAAGGGAAGCTTCGCCTGCTGTATGAGTGCAATCCGATGGCGTTCCTCGCTGAACAAGCGGGCGGCAAAGCGAGCGACGGGAAAGAGCGCATTCTGGATATTCAACCGGAAAGCCTGCACCAGCGCCGTCCGTTCTTCGTCGGCAATGAGCACATGGTTGATGATGTAGAACGTTTTATGCGTGAATTCCCGGACGCGTAAGCGCAGGGAAAGAGGAATAAAGCGCCACATTTGTGGCGCTTTTTTTTTAGCGCACGAAAGTCCGTTTAACGCGCCCGGAGATGAGGAAATACGGCACCCAAATCGCTGCGCTTATCGCATTGCGAATCAACGCTTTCACCGTTTCGAAGACGAACGGCAGCCCGATAAGGTAGTGCGCCAGCAATAAATCAACACCGTAAAAAACCAGCCAAATCAGCAGGAAACCAATGTAAAAGCGCGGAAGCTGACGCTTTTTACGAAAGAACAGGCCGCAAACAAACAGCGTATAAGCGAACATGGCGATATAGAAAACCAGTTCGTAAATCAGCAGCGCTTTCGGCCCTGTGCCGATGACACTGTAGTGCTCCATCAACACTTTGGTGGTGGTGTTAATCGAGACAATGATCGCAATCAGCGACACCAGCAGGCCAATCGCCGGTACAAACAACCAGCCGCGGATCTTTTTAAACTCGCGCTCTTCGCACACCGCGCAGTAATCGCTGTCTTTCAGCGCTTCGTTATCACATTGAATACAAACACCCATTTCCCTTCCTTGATTATCCCTGGGTTTGCAGGCGGAATGATGCCATCGCTTGCAACAGCTCGCGCGCCTGCTCTTCCAGCGAACGGGTCGCGGCAGACGATTGTTGTACCAGCGCCGCATTCTGCTGCGCGGTTTCATCCATCTGACTGACCGCTATATTGACCTGCTCAATGCCCCGGCTCTGCTCCTGCGATGCGTTGGCGATTTCGCGCATCAGTTTGGTCATACGCAGCACTTCTTCGGCGATTTCATCCATCGTTTCACCCGCCTGCATCGCCAGATCGCTGCCTTCAGAGACCTGCGCCTGCGAGCTGCTGATAAGCTGGCGGATCTCTTTCGCCGATTCGGCGCTGCGGCTGGCAAGATTACGCACCTCCCCGGCCACCACCGCGAAACCACGCCCCTGCTCTCCCGCACGCGCCGCTTCGACCGCGGCGTTCAACGCAAGGATATTGGTCTGGAAGGCAATGGCGTCAATCACGCTGAGAATATCGGCGATGCGATCGGAACTGCTGGAGATATCGCGCATTTTTCAATCACATAGCACACCATTTCGCTGCCGCGATCGGCGGTATCGGAAACGGTTTTAGCCAGTTTATGCGCCTGTTCGGCGTTGTCGGCGTTCAGTTTCACCGTGGCGGTGATCTGCTCCATGCTGGCAGCCGTTTGTTCAAGCGATGTCGCCGTTGATTCCGTGCGTTGCGACAGATCGACGTTGCCAGCGGCCAGTTCACGGCTGCCGGTATCGATTTGCGCGCTGGCATCGCGAACACGGGTAACGGAGCTTATCAGCGAGTGACGCATCTCTTCGATGGCCGCGTTCAGACGGTTAAACTCTTTACTGCTCGCCTCGGCTTTAACTGCGATCAAATCGCCAGCCGCAACCTGTTCAAGCTGTTCGATCGAACGATCCAGCGGTTTCAGCAGCATATGGCGCAGCGCCAGCCAGGCCAGCACGATAATCCCGGCCACCAGCAGCGCCACCACCAGAATCAGCAACATCACAGCGCGTTTGCTGCTCTGTACGGCGTCCACTTCCGCTCTGCCGCGCGCTTCGCCCCACTTCTGGAAGGCTTGCATATCGTTATCGAACTGGCGGGAGATGGGGATCAGTTTGTTTTCCAGTAAATCGTAGTAGGCATCCGCACTTTGCTGATTCAGCGCATCCTGCATCGGTTTAATGCCCTGGTTCACGTAATCGCCGTAGCTTTTCGCCACCTGGGCAAGCAGTGCGGAACCCTGCTCATCATCCACACCAGAGGCGATCACGTCACTGAGAGACTGTTCGCCCTGCGCGATTTCGCCGTTGATCTGCTTCACGGATTTCGCCGCGTCATCCAGCAGCCCCACTTCCATCATCCGCACCGCCTGGCCAGCTTCGTTACGCGCCCGCAAAATCAGCGTGTACCCCTCGCTCAGGCGCGCCATTTTTTGGCCCTGAAGTTGATTAATTCGCTCCAGCGACGAGGAGCTTTTATTGAGTGCATACACCCCGATGCCGCTGACCAGCAGCAGCAGAAACGTCATAACAGCCAGCAAAGAAAGTAAACCAGTACGGATCGAAAGCGTTTTAAGCATGATGTGAATTCCGGTAGCAGCGATACTTTTTGGCGTAAATTAAGCCCATTTCGTCAGTTATCGACCGCTACCGGATTTACTTTAGGAGAAAGTAATTATTTCAATATGTTATTACTTTATTGCCGTTGTGTTAACGCGTGTGACAGGAGAGCTTTGACGGTTCTCC
Organism: Jatropha multifida; assembly: GCA_948099535.1. NCBI lineage: Eukaryota > Viridiplantae > Streptophyta > Magnoliopsida > Malpighiales > Euphorbiaceae > Jatropha > Jatropha multifida. Next base: position 27,983 of record CANUEX010110904.1, on the reverse strand, counting down.
CACAGCACGGTCAGGCCACGTTGCAACGCGATAAAAATAAACAACAGGATGCCGATGGCGATTTTCGTCCACCACGAGCTGAGCGTCCCATCGAAGTTAATATAGGTCTGGATCAACCCCTGAATCGCCACGCCAAACAGCGTTCCCAGCACCGTACCCACGCCGCCGCTGAGCAGTGTCCCGCCGATGACCACCGAGGCAATGGCGTCCAGTTCCACACCTACGCCCGCCAGCGCGTAACCAGCCTGGGTATAAATCGAGAAGACAATGCCCGCCAGCGTCGCAAGGCCAGTAGAAAGCATATAGATGCGAATGGTGGTGCCGCGGGTGGAGATCCCCATCAGGTTCGCCGACGTCGCATTGCCGCCAACGGCATAAACTTCATTGCCAAAACGGGTGCGGTGAGCGAGGAAAATCCCCATGACCACCACCAGCAACATTAATAATCCCATAGCGCTCAACCGCCCGCCGCCGGGGATCATCCACGCAAGGCTGGAGAGTGAATCATAGATCGGGTGATTAATCGGAATCGACTCTTCCGAAAGCAGGTAGCTGACGCCACGCAGGAAGAACATCCCCGCGAGAGTAATGATAAATGCCGGGATTTTTAACGCGTCGATCAGTAGCCCCATAAACGCGCCGAAAGCGCAGCCCATCAGTAAAATAATCGGGAAAGCGAGCAGCGGCGAAATTCCCCAGTCACCGATCGCTTTTGCCAGAAAGACACCGCTGAAGGCGATCACCGAGCCGACGGATAAATCGATACCGCCGGAGAGGATCACGAAGGTCATACCAACGGCAATGATTCCAAGAAAAGCGTTATCCGTCAGTATATTGCAAATCACACGCGTCGAGGCGAAACCGGGAAACTGCGTCAGGCAGTAGAGATAACCGAGCACAAACACGCCTAACGTTATCATCAGCGGCAAATTACGTTTTATCATGACCGCGTACTCCTTTAATCAGCGCGATAAAGCGCGGCGACTGGACAATCAGTACGCACATCACCACCACCGCTTTTACGACCTGGTTGAGTTCCGGCTGGAAACCGGAGAGCAAAATCCCGGTATTCATACCCTGAATAATCAGCGCGCCAATCACCGAGAGTACAAGGTTAAAGCGCCCGCCCATTAACGAACCACCGCCAATGACCACCGCCAGAATGGCATCCAGTTCCAGCCACAGCCCGGCGTTATTGGCATCTGCGCCGCGAATATCCGCCGCGACGATCACCCCGGCGATAGCTGCGCACACGCCACTCAATACGTAGGTCAGCATCACCACGACGCGCGTATTCACCCCGGCGTTTTTTGCCGCGCGAATATTAATCCCTGCCGCTTCAATAAACATGCCGAGCGCCGTTTTACGGGTAAACAACCAGAACAGCACCAGCGTGAGCAGCGCGATAATCACCGGCGTCGGGAACAGCAACAGCGATCCACTGCCGATCCACGCCAGTGACGGCGCGTTAAAAGTGACGATCTGCCCGGAGGTGATTAGCTGCGCCACGCCGCGCCCTGCCACCATCAGGATCAGCGTGGCAACAAAAGGCTGGATCTTGAGGATCGCCACCAGAATGCCGTTCCACAATCCGGCCAACACGCCGGTGCCCAGCGCGGCCAGCAGCACCACCGTCAGGCTGTGCCCGGAGACGGTGAGCGATGCCGCCGTTGCACCCGCAATCGCCATTACTGCGCCAACAGAAAGATCGATGCCGCCGGTAGCGATCACCAGCGTCATACCAATCGCCAGCAACGCGACGGGCGCCGCGCGGTTAAGAATGTCGATCGGGCTGCCGAACAGACGACCATCCTGCAGCACCACCTGATAAAAATGGGGCGCAACCAGGCTGTCCACCACCAGAACCAGCACCAGCGCGATAAGCTGGGGCGTTCCGGTGGGCCAGTTAAAGCGGCGCTTCGGCTGCCCGGTTTGACCCACAGTTTGAGGCATCACACTCTACTCCTTACGCCGCAATGGCATTCATGATCGCCGGAACCGACAGCTCTGCGAGCGGGATCTCCGCCACCTGTTTGCGATCGCGCATGATAATCACGCGATCCGCATAGCCCACCAGCTCCTCCAGTTCAGAGGAGATAACCAGCAGCGCCAGACCATCGGCGCAGAGGGTTTCAATCAGACGAATGATCTCAGCGTGCGCGCCGACGTCGATACCGCGCGTCGGTTCATCGAGGATCAGAAATTGAGGCCGGGTCAGCAACCAGCGCGAGAGCAACACTTTTTGCTGGTTGCCGCCGGAGAGAAACTCAATCGGCTGCTCAGCGCTCGGCGTGCGGATCCCCAGTTGGCGGATGAAACGTTCGGCAATCGCGTTTTGCTCTTTGCGCGGAATCGGCCGCAGCCAGCCGCGCTGCGCCTGCAACGCCAGCACAATGTTTTCACGGACGGAGGCCGCCGCGATAATACCGTCGGTTTTGCGATCTTCCGGGCAAAAACCGATCCCCAGGCACGAAGCCTGGTGCGGTGAACGGAGTGTCTGGCTTTTACCTTTGATGATCGCGCTACCGCTGTCGGCGGGTTTGATGCCAAAAATCACTTCGGCGGTTTCGGTGCGCCCGGAACCCAGCAGCCCGGCCAGGCCGACGATTTCGCCGGGGCGAACTTCCAGATCAAACGGCGCGATGACGCCTTTTTTGCCAAAGCCGCTGAACGCCGCAACCGGTTTATCGCTCAACAGCGTACGTCCGGCGCGCTGAAGCGCGTTGCTGTCCAGTTCGCGGCCCAGCATCATTTTCACCAGCTCGATTTGCGGCAGCTCACGGGTTTCGCGACAGCCAACAAAACCGCCGTTACGCAGCACGGTAATACGATCGCTAACTTCATAAACCTGATCGAGAAAGTGAGTGACGAAAATCAGGCTGACACCCTGGTCGCGAAGCTGACGCATCAGCGTAAACAGCATCTCCACTTCCTGGGTATCCAGGCTGGCAGTCGGTTCATCGAGGATCAGCACTTTGGCTGACAGATCGATGGCGCGGCAGATCGCGACGATCTGTTGCATCGCCACCGAAAAACGGTTGAGCGGCTCGCGCACATCCAGCGAGAAACCGTAAGATGCCATCAGCTCGGTCGCGCGTTTTTCCATCTCTTTGCGCCGCAGCAAACCAAAACGCCGCGGTTCGCGGCCAATAAATAAGTTATCCGCCACCGACATATTCGGCAGCAGGTTCACTTCCTGGTACACGGTACCGATGCCGAGCTGCTGTGCATGGGCGGTATTTTTGGGGTTGATCTGCTGACCTTCCAGCCAGATAGCCCCTTTATCCGCATGATAAACGCCGGTCAACGCTTTAATCAGCGTTGATTTCCCGGCACCGTTTTCCCCAAGCAGCGCCATGATCTCGCCACGCCGCAGGCTGAAGTCCACGTTATCGAGCGCTTTTACGCCGGGAAAGAATTTACTTAAGCCTTCGGTACGCAGGATTTCCTGGTGTGCTTCCGCGTTCATTGTCGACCCCTTAAACCATTACCCTCTCCCCGCTGGGGAGAGGGTTTTCGCGACTCAGTAACCCATATTTTTCTTTTTCTCCAGCTCCTCTTTTGCCGTATCCGGCAGATAGAGCGTGGATTTGGTGATGGTCAGCTTCGGCGGCAGGGTGCCGTCTTTTTTGAATTTCTCTAACGCGTCGAACGCCGGGCCAGCCATGTTCGGCGTCAGTTCGACGCTGGCGTTGGCTTCGCCGTCAATCATTGCTTTATAGATATCCGGCACGCCGTCGATGGAGCCGGTCAGGATATCTTTGCCCGGTTTCAGGCCCGCTTCTTTGATCGCCTGAATCGCACCAATCACCATGTCATCGTTATGGGCGTAAACCATGCAAATGTTTTTGCCGTTGTTTTCCGCCTTGATGAAGCTCTCCATCACCTCTTTACCCTTACTGCGAGTAAAGTCGCCGGATTGCGAACGGATGATCTTAATGTTGGGGGCTGTAGAAATCGCTTCGGCAAACCCTTTCTTACGATCGATCGCCACGCTGGCACCGACGGTGCCTTGCAGTTCGACGACGTTACACGGTTTGCCAGCCACGGTTTTCACCAGCCATTCGCCAATCAGCTTGCCTTCAAGAATGTTGTTGGCGGTGACGGTGGTCATATAGAGCGATTTATCTTTAACATCGATGGAGCGATCGAGCAGGAACACCGGAATTTTGGCGTCTTTCGCTTCTTTCAGTACCGGCTCCCAGCCCGTTGCCACCACTGGTGCAATAAAGATCGCGTCCACGCCCTGAGCGATAAACGAACGTACGGCTTTGATCTGGTTTTCCTGTTTTTGCTGACCGTCGGCGATTTTCAACGTAATGCCGCGTTTGCTGGCTTCGCTTTTCGCGACGTTGGTTTCAGCGGCTCGCCAGCCGGATTCTGATCCGACCTGCGAAAATCCTACGGTTAAAGGGGCGGCCATCGCCATAGACGACATGGCTGCCGAAACTGCTGTGACAAGAAGTAAGCGCTTCCACATAAGAGCATCCTCGTAGGGTTATTGTTGGCTACAACTTCACCTGCGAGGAAAACTATAGACAAACCGCGATGTAACAGAATGCGTTACATCACAAATCGGAAAAGTGAATGAATTGTTGATTGCCAGTTGAGATCTGGCGCGCGAAATGACGCACTCTTATGTACCCTAAATCCGCTCTTGATCTTACGGAAATTTAACTGTTGCAATGAGGTGAAAAATTACGCTGTAATCGCTTCCACAAAATTATTCAGTATGCTGCTATTGTTATGGATAAAACGGTCATAAAAAGGGAATGCGAAACGCTCTGAAAATGTGTGCGTAAGTTAAAACAGGCCAAGACATTCACCGCCAGTTGGCTATAATACCCGGCACTTGTTTGCCACACATTTTAAAGGAAACAAACATGAGCTTATTGAACGTCCCGGCGGGTAAAGATCTGCCAGAAGATATCTACGTGGTTATCGAAATCCCGGCCAACGCTGACCCGATCAAATACGAAGTTGACAAAGAAAGCGGCGCGCTGTTCGTTGACCGTTTCATGTCCACCGCGATGTTCTATCCGTGCAACTACGGTTACATCAACCACACCCTCTCCCTGGATGGTGACCCGGTTGACGTGCTGGTGCCGACGCCGTACCCGCTGGAGCCAGGCTCTGTGATCCGCTGCCGTCCGGTTGGCGTACTGAAAATGACCGACGAATCCGGCGAAGATGCGAAACTGGTTGCTGTTCCGCACACCAAACTGAGCAAAGAGTACGATCACATTAAAGATGTGAACGACCTGCCGGAACTGCTGAAAGCGCAGATCACCCACTTCTTCGAGCACTACAAAGATCTCGAAAAAGGCAAATGGGTGAAAGTGGACGGCTGGGACAACGCTGAAGCCGCGAAAGCGGAAATCGTTGCTTCCTTCGAACGCGCTGCCAAAAAATAATACGGTTTAATAAAAAAGCCCCGGTACGCATTATGCGCCCGGGGCTTTTTTTATGGCTGCGCATCGATGAAATGCCTTATCCGGCCTGCACTGTGCAACGATCTGTATTAAGCGTTGGTCGGGTGCCAGCAGACGAAAAATTCCTGTGGCCCACAAAAAGAAAAACCGCGCCCTGTGGCGCGGCTCTCTATGACTGATTACTTCTGGTACTGTTCCCTGTCAAGCCAGTTACCGCTTTCAATCAAGGTTCTTCCCTCAACCGAACGCTGGTACACATACATCCAGGCGCTGCCATAAGGCGTCTGGATCAGTTGACGTTTGTATTCGCCCCCTGCGGTACGTAAAGCATCCAGCTCACCGAGCGTTGCCGCATCGATGCGATAAACTTCGCCCTTCACGTTTCCTTCGCCCGGAACAGCCCCCGGGTAATGCCCCAGACTATACAGCTGATGATTTTCGACACAAAAGTCCCCCAGCCACTGAGCGTTGGTCATCCAGTGGCTGTTGCCCTGCTTGCGTCGTAAACTGCCGTAGACAAATATTCGCATTGCTAAAACTCAAACTGATAGAGCAAATCTAGTGCCTGATCTACGCCAGACACCGCTTCAAGATACAGCTTAGGCATCAGGCGATAACGTAACGTGAGAGTCGCCAGTGAGTCAAAAATTCCTACACCATATTTGACCTGTAGACCCGGCAGAACATAGCCGCTGACCACCACCTGGGAGGAGTCGCCTACCCCCTGAGTATCCAGCGCCAGATTGCTGACGCCAAATGTCTCGCCGATTTTACCCACAACCTGACCACTTTGTGCAACCCCTAAGCCAATCAGCATAGAAGTCATTGCCGCGCTGTCGCTCTGCTCGCTATCCAGACCCTGCCCGCGCAGCAGATAAGAGAGCGCCTCCTGCTGTGACATCGCCGGATCGGAGAAGATCTCGGCTTTTGGTTCATCGGCCGTACCGGTGACGCGAACCCCGGCGATAACATCGTTTTCGGTTGAGTCCGGATTACGGATCGCCTCAATGTTCAGCAACGGTTGATCCGGCGGACCGGAAAACAGCAGTTCGCCTTTGCGCACAATCAGATCCTGGCCATACGCATGGAAACGCCCTTCAGGGATATTAATTTGCCCGTTCAGCCCCAGACCTTGCTTATCCTGCGCCACTTTCAGGTCGCCGGTCAGCCGCGCTTTCAGGCCGAAAGCATCCAGCCGCACGTTATTGCCGACGTGGACAGTCAGATTGCTGTTGATCGGAATCGACGCGCTCTTTGGCTGCTCCGGTTGCAGATCGTTGTTGAGCATCACTTCATCGCTGGAGACGCCCACAGCGCTTTCCGGCAGATCGTGCACCACAATGCGCGCCCACGGCACATCGACATTTCCGTCGAGCGTAAACAGGCTTGGCGTGGCTTCAAATACCACATCCGGCGAGACATCCAGCCGCACCATCGGCGGCACAGTAATGCGTACTTTACTGCCTTTCGCCGCCACGCGCGCGCGCCAGTTATCCAGTTGCCGCCAGTCAGCATCCCCACTGAGGTTGATCTGCCCCTGCCCGGTACGCACCACGCCCTGCAACGTCGAACTCATGCCGTTGAAATTGATCGCCAACTGGCTGGGCTGCATGTCAAATGGCATAAAATTGCCCTCCACATCCAGCCCATTCAGCCCCAGTTGCCCGAACAATTGCGGGCTTTGTGCATTCCCCGCCAGCCGCAGGTTGGCATTCAGCGTCCCTGCCGCTTTCTCGCCGCGGCTAAAGATGGCGTTGGCCATCGCCAGCGAGAAGTTACGGATATTCACATTGCCGCCCAGATTACGTCGGCCCTGCGGATCGGTAATCTGTAGCTGACCATCAAACTGACCGTTGTTCGTCAGGTGAATCAACCAGCCGAGATCGGCACGATTGTTATGGAGCTGCGCATTCAGGTTCAGGGTATCGAACGCCACCGGCAGCGGCGCGCCATTCACCTCCTGGGTGACCTTCACGCCGCGCCCGGAAAGCGTCACCTCGCCCTGCGGCAGGCCCGCTTTGGTAGTGTCCCAGCTCACATCCGCCTTACCACTGAATACGCCGCTCGCTTGTGTGGTATCCGGCATAAACGGTTTCAGCATCGCCAGATCGAAGCGGTTCAGATTCACTACCGCCCGCCCTTCCGCACCTGCATCAATGGTCTGCGGCACGCACAGTTCGGCGTTGGGGTTCAGCCAACAGTGCGGGCCGATAGCGATTTTCTGTTCCAGATTACGGTAATCAAGGGTGATTGGCCGGTTGATCGACCATGGACCAACTGGCGTGGTAAAGCGGGTATCGCTCAGCGTCCCTTTCCAGCGCTGCTGCTGGCGATCGAAGCTTCCGGCCAGATTCAACTGCCCGGAAACCGGCTCGCCCTGCACGCGCAACTGCAACTTGTGCTGCTTTTCGTTGCCGTCGGCATTCAGCGTCACCAGGCTGAGGTTCACGCCCGGTTGGGCGATACGCTCAATGCGTGCGTTGAGTTTCCCGGCGATCTGATCGCTGGACGTAACATCTCCTTCAACGCGAACGCGGGCGACAGACAGCTCCTGCCAGCGCAGTGCATTGGCGGTAATGTCCACCAGCGCCTGCGGTGCATCGACCGTACCGCGCACTTTCACCACGCCTTTCGCCGTTCCACCGAGGCCCGGCAACGCATTATTCAGACCCGGCGCATCAATGTTAGCGTCGAGGTTCAAATCCTTAACCCCCAGCTCGCCTTTGATATCGGCGCTGTTTTTCCCCAGCGCCAGATGCAGGCCCGGGATCGTCCACTGCAAATAGCTGTTGCCCTTCAGTTGCCCGTCAACGCTCACTTTGTTTTGCTTCACGTTGCCGCTGAGCTTCAGCTCCGGCACATCCATCTGCCAGCTCCCGCCGTACAGGCTGCCCCGGGTTTTGATCAGGCCGTTCAGTTTTGACGGCCACTCGGGGAAGGCTTTTGCCGTATCAATACCGTTAAGCGTCAGTTCGCCGCGCCAGCTGATCGCCTGCTGCCAGTCGAGCAGCGCTTTCAGCTCGGTTTTCCCCTCCAGCGCGGCGACGGTCAACTTATCAAGGCTGATCTGCTGCGCGTTACCTTTACCGTCCAGCGTGATGGTTGCCGGGGGAATATCCTGTCCTTTCACCGCCGTACGGAACGACAGTGCGTAATCGGTCATTTTGCCGGAAAAGGTCAGTCTGGTATCGTCCGCCTGGAACTGTTTTGTCCCGGTAAACGGCCAGTAAAGTTGCTGGCTCGTCAACTCAAGGTTGAGCGGCAATCCCGCTTCGGCAAGCTGCGTTTGCGCCCGTAAAACCATATCAACCGGGCCGGAGAGATTCACGCCAACCTCAAGCTGCTTACGCATTTCGCCGCCGACTTTCAGCTTCACCTTCTCACCCTTCAGCGGATCGATATTCAGCGTGCTGTTGAGGGTGATATCCACCGGCCAGTTATCATGCAGTTGCGCGCTGCCGGTGGCGTTGACCGTACCCTGGCTGGAGTCGATATCCAGCGCATCAAGCTTCATCTGTCCGTCGATGCTGCTGACTTTCAACAGCAGGCTACTGACCAGAAGATCGGTGTCGCCGGTCAGACGCAACTGTTCGCCGCGGAACTCCTCAATATTGAGGTTCAACGGCAGGTGCACATCGGTCATTTCCGGCAGCAGCGGTTTGTCAAACAGCGCTTTCAGCGTTTCGCCCAGCGGTTTTTCCTGCGGCTGCGGGTTCTGGATCTTCGGCTCCACCACCTCTTTTTGCGCGACATCGGCCACTTTCGGCAGCGCAATTAGCAACCCTTTCAGCGAGGTCGGCGTTAGCGTCAGGTTCTTTTCTTGCCAGTTCAGCCCGGTGCTGAAATCCATCACCGATACCGTGGTGTCATCGATTTTGATGTTTACATTGTTCAGCGCCACCCGGCTTAAGGTAATCGGATAGGGCGTGGAGAGATTCAGCGGCCCGCTCTCCTCTTCCTTTACGGGCGCGCTCTGCGGCATCTGTTTGCTGTCGATGGCGACGTTAATCTCTTTCAGCGACAGATCGTTGACGCACAGGCTGCTGTTACGCAGGCAACCCAGTTTGACCGCAAGGTGGATCTCCCCGGCCTTAACTGCCACGCCAGGCTGCGTGTAGCGCAGGTTTTTCAGCGTCAGATCGCGCCAGCCGCCGGTAACCTGGCCGATTTCCAGCCCCGGCACCCAGCGGTTCGCTGCGTTAAACAGCAGATGCAGCCCGCTGGTAGTACCCACCAGAAAGGCTACGGTTGCCAGCAGCAGCAGGATAAACACCAGTACGCCGAGGCTGATTTTCTTCCATAAACTCATAATTCTGGCCCCAGACCGATGTAAAACTGTAATCCGTGTTCATCTTTGTCGCCGACCGGCACGGCGAAATCGAGCTTGATAGGCCCGACTGGCGATTCCCAGCGCACGCCAACACCGGTCCCGGTTTTAAAATCGCTGCGCCGGATGTCGCTGACCGCTTCGCCGCTGTCAACGAATACGGCGCCCCACCATTTCCCGGTCACGTTGTACTGGTACTCCAGCGAACCGGTCGCCAACTTGGATGCCCCAATCAGCTTGCCGTCATCATCTCTCGGCGCGATGGATTTGTATTTGTAACCGCGAATACTGCGATCGCCCCCGGCGAAGAAGCGCAGATCCGGCGGTACGCGGTTGAAATCACCGGTTTCGATCCAGCCGAGATTGCCGCGCGCCACAAAGCGGTGGCGATCGTAAAGCGTGCGGATCCAGACGTTTTGCGCCTGCAACACGAGGAAATCGACATCCGATCCCCAGGCGGTGTTGGAGTAATCGACCGAGTAGCGTTGCGAGTCTCCCCAGGTCGGCATCAGGCCGCCGCGCGAGCGGGTCCGGCTGATCATCACACCGGGATAGAGCAGCATGGTGGTGTTGGTGACACTGGCCTGCGTAAAGTGGTCGAGGCTCCAGCGCAGGTTAATCGCCCGCTGCCAGCCGCTGGAGAGATCCCAATAGCGCGACAGCGCAAGCGTGGTGGAATCCGCTTCAGTATCATTCAGATCGGTACGTTTAAAGCCGCCCTGCACCAGATAATATTGTTCCAGCGGGTTTTTCAGCAGCGGCATTTTATAGCTGAAATCAAGTTGCTGTTCAGGCGCTGAGACGCTCATGCTGGTGGTCAGGCTGTGGCCGTAAGAGTTCATCCACGGCTTTTTCCACGTCGCTTTAACCCGCGGCCCGACATCGGTGGAGTAACCAACCCCCGTTTCGATGGTGTTTTCCGTACGTGGTGACACCACGCCTTTCAGCGGCAGCACTTTGGTCTTACGCGCTTTATCAAATTCCGGAGCAACCACAACAGAGTTAAACCAGCCGGTGGCGGACAAACGACGGTTCAGCTCCGCCAGATCCTGGGTCTGGTAGTAATCCCCTTCATGAAACGGGACGAGGTTTTGCAGATATTCATCGCGAATTTGCGAACCTTCAAAGGTCACCGCGCCAAAGCGGTAACGCTGGCCGCTGTCGTAGTCGATATCCCAGAAGGCCTGGTGGCGATCGAGCGCGACGCCAAGCTGGCTTTTAATGAACTGGCTGTCAAAGTAGCCTTTGCGCAGCGCCACACTGGTGAGGGATTTTTTGAAATTGTCGTAATCGTTATGGTGCAGCACAGTGCCAATAGCGGGACGCTTTTTGAGCAGCGCCAGGTAATCGCGGTCGTCACGTGCGCCGCCGCGCAGGATCACATTGGTGCCGCCAATCAACACCGGTTCGCCCGCAGAGACGCGGGCAATCAATACCTGGCGCCCTTTTGCTGGCGGCGGCCGCAGTTCGAAATCGATGGTAGGTTCGTAGTAGCCTAAGGCTTTCAACCCTTCGCGGATAGCATCATCAACACGTGCCTGAAAACGCCGATCCGGCGTCACTTCATCACTCTGGATAGTGGACAACTGAGCGCGCACGTTTTTTTGCAGTTCGCCCGTTAATCCCTCCAGTTGTAATCGTACATTCGCGGCAAAAGCCGTTTCACTCGCCAGCAACAAACCGGTAAAACATAAAAGACGGATCTTTGGCACGTTCTCTCCTGAATATCCTTGTTCCCACCTCTGGAAGGAAACGTAAGCGCAACTCCGCGCTGAGCCTGGTAGGCTTTTATGCAGAACACAGGCTGATAAAAACCCGCTAATGCAGGTTGAAAAACGGACGGCTAGCCCAAAATTTCTTATGTTTAAATCTAGCCTGATTTGTGATGTTTATTGTGTTAAAACACACGCCGCAACACAACCCTAACCGCAATTACTCTCGCCGGGAGGTATCACCGTGAGCTTTTTCAATAAAAAAGACCTTGTTTCTCAGTCAGATGCATTGCCCGGACGCAATACACCCATGCCAGTCGCCAGTTTACACGCTGTTAACGAGCATTCAATGAGCCATGTTCCGGAAGGTATGGAGATTGCGCTGTTTGCTATGGGCTGTTTCTGGGGCGTAGAGCGCCTGTTCTGGCAGTTACCGGGCGTCTACAGCACCGCTGCGGGTTACACCGGCGGCTATACGCCAAACCCGACCTACCGTGAAGTGTGCACCGGACAGACCGGCCATGCCGAAGCTGTGCGCGTGGTATACGACCCGAAAGTGGTGAGCTACGAGCAGCTGTTGCAGGTGTTCTGGGAAAACCACGATCCGGCACAGGGAATGCGTCAGGGTAACGATCTCGGCACCCAGTACCGCTCTGCGATCTACCCGCTGACGCCAGAGCAAAACGCCGCCGCGCGCGCCAGCCTTGAACGCTTCCAGGCGGCCATGCGCAGCGCCGGAGATGCGCGAACCGTCACCACGGAGATCAAATCCGCAACGCCGTTCTACTACGCGGAAGATGAGCACCAACAGTATCTGTATAAAAACCCGCATGGATACTGCGGTATCGGTGGGATTGGGGTTTGTTTACCGCCGCAGCTTAGCCCGTAAAACCATAAGGGAATTCTCAGGCAATTCGGCGAAAATTAAGCCTCTGGCAGCTTGCGACAGGCTTACGCTATACTACCCCTCGAAATTGCCGGCTCACCGCTTCGGGCCGGCTTTCATTGTGTTTACCACATGGATATTCAAAACCCCTTCCGAGGATCCGGTTAACAGCTGGATAAATTATGTTAAACAGCATCTTAGTCATACTCTGTCTGATCGCGGTAAGTGCGTTTTTCTCGTTGTCAGAGATTTCACTCGCCGCATCGCGAAAAATTAAGCTCAAACTGCTTGCCGATGAAGGCAACATCAACGCGCAACGCATTCTGAAAATGCAGGAAACGCCCGGCACCTTCTTTACGGTGGTGCAAATTGGCCTTAACGCCGTCGCCATTCTTGGCGGTATCGTCGGCGATGCGGCCTTCTCGCCCGTTTTTCACAGCATGTTGATCAACGTGGTTTCCCCGGAGCTGGCCGAACAGCTCAGCTTTATTATCTCCTTCTCGCTGGTGACCGGGCTGTTTATCCTGTTCGCCGACCTGACACCGAAACGCATCGGTATGATTGCGCCCGAAGCCGTGGCTTTGCGTATCATCAACCCGATGCGCTTCTGCTTGTTCGTTTTCCGCCCGCTGGTCTGGTTCTTCAACGGCCTGGCCAACGTCATCTTCCGCATTTTCAAACTGCCGATGGCGCGCAAAGACGACATCACCTCCGACGATATTTATGCCGTTGTGGAAGCCGGTGCTTTAGCCGGGGTGCTGCGTAAACAGGAACATGAACTGATTGAGAACGTGTTTGAGCTGGAGTCACGCACCGTGCCGTCGTCAATGACTTCACGCGAAAACGTGATTTGGTTCGATCTGCATGAAGATGAGCAGAGCCTGAAAAACAAAGTATCCGAACATCCGCATTCTAAATTTCTGGTCTGTAATGGTGATATCGACCATATTGTCGGCTATGTCGATTCCAAAGATTTGCTCAACCGCGTGCTGGCGAATCAAAGCATGGCGCTCAACAGCGGCGTGCAGATCCGCAACACGCTGATCGTGCCGGACACCTTAACCCTGTCGGAAGCGCTGGAAAGTTTCAAAACCGCCGGTGAGGACTTCGCGGTGATCATGAACGAATACGCGCTGGTGGTCGGGGTTATCACCCTTAATGACGTGATGACCACGCTGATGGGCGATCTGATCGGCCAGGGGCTGGAAGAGATGATTGTCGCCCGTGATGAAAACTCATGGCTGATAGATGGCGGCACACCGATTGATGACGTGATGCGCGTGCTGGATATCGATGAATTCCCGCAATCCGGCAACTATGAAACCATCGGCGGTTTTATGATGTTTATGCTGCGTAAGATCCCGAAGCGCACCGATGCGGTGAAATTCTCCGGCTACAAGTTTGAGGTGGTGGATATCGATAACTATCGCATCGATCAGCTGCTGGTTACCCGTATCGACACTCGCGCGGCGGTGCTGACACCGAAGCTACCCGACGCGGAAGATAAAGGCGCGGCGTAATCGCCTGCAGAAATATCAACGGCCCCTGTGGGGCCGTTTTTTTTTAGTACTTAAACTACTGCATAGCACAACGGGTTGGTTAAGCCATCTCAGTTTGCAGACGCATAACCTGACGGTTGACTTCGGACATCACAGACAGATGCTGTTTGTCCTTCACTTTCGGGATAAGGATCTTACCCTTATCAAATTCGAAAGCGCCAACGTCCTTGATATACAACCGTCCACGGAACAGGATTTTTACGTACTTAGCCACCTGAAGTGGGTTGTAACGCTGGAAAATTTTCATTCTTGTTTCTCCTGTAAAGCATTACGCCCTTGCGGTACCACAATCGGACCAGCGTTGATGAGCGCAAATTTTAATGCTCAATGACTATAGTTCAGAACCTCACTCATACATAGTGTGAATAACTTTATTTACCTTTTGATGACAATTATTCAGAATATTCTTTTCAGTCCCTTAATCTGCGCAGTATAAAGCCACTTTTTTTCACAGATATGTGCGTCCGCCCGCAAACTGGCATCCTGCTTGCGGGAAAAACATATCGATCGCACTTATGATTAAAACCGTAATTCAAGTGGTCGGATCACCTGCATAACGATAAGGAAACACCATGACCCTACGTTCTATCCTGGCAGCGACATACCTGTTACTGCCGCTGATGGCTTCAGCCCATAACTTCGAAACCAATCAGCGCGTGCCGCCTGTGGGCATTGCCGACAGAGGGGAGTTGATTCTTGATAATGACAAGTTTAGCTATAAAAACTGGAACAGCGCCCAGCTTCCAGGCAAAGTGCGGGTTGTACAGCATATTGCTGGTCGCACCTCCGCTAAAGAGAAGAATGCCGGGCTGATTGAAGCGATCAAAGCCGCAAATCTGCCCCATGACCGCTATCAAACCACCACTATCGTCAACACCGATGATGCCATTCCGGGCAGCGCTATGTTTGTGCGCAGCAGCATTGAGAGCAACAAGAAGCTCTATCCTTGGTCGCAATTTATTGTCGATAGCGAAGGCGTGACGCGCAAAGCGTGGCAACTGGACGAAGAGAGTTCTGCAATTATCGTGCTGGATAAAGAAGGCCGCGTGCAGTTTGCTAAAGACGGTGGGTTGAGCCAGCAAGAAGTGCAGCAGGTGATCGACCTGCTGCACAAGTTACTCAGTAAATAGAGACCCGAAAGCCGGGGTTGAGGAAGGATTCACGCGGGGTGTAATCCAGTGCACGCCCCTGCCAGTCGTGAACATGCGCCCCGGCAGCTACCGCAACAGCATGCCCTGCCGCCGTATCCCAGACGCTCGTTGGCCCGAAACGCGGATAGAGCTGCGCTTTCCCCTCCGCAACCAGGCAGAACTTCAGCGATGAACCAATCGCCGTAGTTTGATGTTCGCCTAACTGCTGCAAATACTCTTTCAGTTCATCGTCGGCATGGGAGCGGCTCACTACGACCAGCGGCGGACGCGCATCGCGCACCTGAATCTGCTGGTGATGCCCCGCTTCTTCCTTCCACGCTTTGCCTTCAGCGGCAGAGTACATCACTTTCAGTACCGGCGCGTAGACCACGCCCAGCACCGGTTTTCCCTTTTCAATCAAGGCGATATTGACAGTGAACTCGCCGTTACGTTTGATAAACTCTTTGGTGCCGTCCAGCGGATCCACCAACCAGTAGCGTCCCCATGTCTGGCGGATTTCCCACGCGGGCGGATCCTCTTCCGAGAGCACCGGAATATCCGGTGTCAGCGCCTGCAAACCGCGCACAATCACGCCATGGGCCGCAATATCTGCGGCGGTTACCGGGGAATCATCGACCTTGCTGGTGACCTCCATCGGTTTGTGACCATCATATACCTGCATAATGGCGTCACCCGCTTCCCGCGCGAGTTGGCAAATTGCATCTAACATATCCACCTCTTATCTGTTCAGTGGTTTGTAACTCGTTGTTTTACTTATATCGCATTGCACCGGAATCCGCCATCTGTGATAGCGATTGCGTTTTCTTTGCTCACTTTTATGGCAGTATTCACAGTTCTGTAAGCAACAAAATGTACATAACAATTTCTTTTGTGGCTTAGATCGAAAAAGGATGCCTCTGATGATTAAGTTTAGTGCAACGCTTCTGGCGACGCTGATTGCGGCCAGCGTGCAGGCAGCAACGGTGGATTTACGTATTCTGGAAACCACTGATTTGCATAGCAACATGATGGATTTTGATTACTACAAAGATACCGCGACGGAAAAATTCGGACTGGTGCGCACTGCCAGCCTGATCAACGCCGCGCGGGGCGAAGTCAAAAACAGCGTGCTGGTGGATAACGGCGACTTAATCCAGGGTAGCCCGTTGGGCGACTATATGGCGGCAAAGGGGATTAAAGCGGGAGAAATTCATCCGGTCTATAAGGCGATGAATACCCTTGATTACGCCGTGGGTAACCTCGGCAACCATGAATTCAACTACGGCCTTGATTACCTGCACAAAGCGCTGGCGGGGGCGAAATTCCCTTATGTGAATGCCAATATTATTGATGCAAAAAGCAAAAAACCGCTGTTCACGCCTTACCTGATTAAAGAGACCGCCGTGCAGGATAAAGAGGGCCAAACCCACACGTTGCGCATCGGTTATATCGGCTTTGTGCCACCACAAATCATGGTGTGGGATAAAGCCAACCTTAACGGCAAAGTGACGGTCAATGACATCACCGAAACCGCGCGTCACTACGTGCCGGAAATGCGTGCCAAAGGTGCCGATCTGGTGGTCGTGGTGGCGCACTCCGGGCTGTCGGCGGAGCCGTACCAGGCGATGGCGGAAAACTCCGTTTATTACCTGAGTGAAGTGCCGGGCGTCGATGCCATTCTGTTTGGTCACGCTCACGCCGTCTTCCCGGGTAAAGATTTTGCCGCCATCAAAGGCGCGGATATCAGCAAAGGCACGTTGAACGGTATTCCGTTGGTGATGCCAGGCATGTGGGGCGACCATCTCGGCGTGGTCGATCTGGTGCTGAACAACGATTCCGGCAAATGGCAGGTGACGCAATCCAAAGCCGAAGCGCGCCCCATTTACGACGCGGCGGCGAAAAAAGCCCTCGTTGGCGAAGACAGCAAACTGGTCGCGATCCTCAAACACGATCACGATGCCACGCGTCATTTTGTGGGGAAGGCCATTGGTCAATCGGCCGACAACATGTACAGCTACCTGTCGCTGGTGCAGGACGATCCGACCGTACAGGTGGTGAATAACGCGCAAAAAGCCTACGTGGAGCACTTTATTCAGGGCGATCCGGATCTGGCAAAACTGCCAGTGCTCTCTGCCGCCGCGCCGTTTAAAGCGGGCGGGCGTAAAAACGATCCGGCCAGTTTTGTTGAGGTGGAAAAAGGTCAGCTCACGTTCCGTAACGCCGCCGATCTCTACCTCTACCCCAACACGCTGGTGGTGGTAAAAGCGACCGGTAAAGAGGTGAAAGAGTGGCTGGAGTGCTCTGCCGGGCAGTTCAATCAAATCGATCCCAACAGCGATAAGCCGCAAAGCCTGATTAACTGGGACGGTTTCCGCACCTATAACTTCGATGTTATCGACGGCGTGAACTATCAGATCGATGTGACACAGCCTGCGCGTTACGACGGCGAATGCCAGAGCATAAACCCGCAGGCGGAACGCATTAAGGATCTGACGTTTAACGGCAAACCTATCGATCCGAACGCGGTTTTCCTCGTCGCCACCAATAATTACCGCGCCTATGGCGGTAAGTTTGCCGGAACGGGCGACAGCCATATCGCGTTTGCTTCGCCGGATGAAAACCGCGCCGTGCTGGCAAAGTGGATCAGCGATGAAACGAAGCGCGCCGGGGAAATCCATCCCGCCGCCGATAACAACTGGCAACTGGCACCGGTTCACGCAAGCCACAAGCTGGATATTCGTTTTGAAACCGCGCCAACGGAGAAAGCCGCCGCGTTTATTAAACAGAACGCGCGTTATCCGATGCAAAAAGTGGGGAACGACGACATCGGCTTTGCGATTTATAGCATCGATTTAAACAAGTCGTGATTAACCCAATCCGGGAGACCAGGCTTTTGTCGGCCTGATAAGCACAGCGCCATCCGGCATCTTCCCGGTGGCGCTAACGCTTACCGGACTTACGCCACCTGTTTCGCATGATGCGCCAGCACCTGCGGAATATTCAGTTCTATCCAGTCCGCCAACGCGGCAACCTTCTCGCTGACCTCTTCGCCAAGCGGGGTCAGACTATACTCCACATGCGGCGGTACAACCGGGTATGCGACGCGGTTAATAAAACCATCCTGCTCCAGCCATTGCAGGCTTTGCGCCAGCATCTTTTCACTGACGCCGCCCATCTTGCGGCGCAGATCGCTAAAACGGTGCGTGCCATCGCGCAGCGCCACGAGGATCAACACGCCCCAGCGGCTGGTTACATGTTTGAGGACATCCCGCGACGGACACTGCTCGGCGAACAAATTGCCGTCGCGTACCAGTTCACTCAGGGTCCGGGGGGCAGAAGCTGTTTTCATACTTACCTTTTTGTACGTACTTACTAAAAGTTAGTGTGGATGATAGCTTACCACAACACTCACTAAACACGTAAGGAGAACACCATGATCGCACTTACCGGCGCGACCGGCCAACTGGGCCAGTTTGTGGTAGAAGAGCTGCTGAAAACCGTCGCGGCAAAACAGATTGTCGCCATTGTCCGTAACCCGGCGAAAGCCGAAGCGTTGAGCAAACAGGGTGTACTGGTGCGTCAGGCCGACTACGGCGACCAGGCCGCGCTAACGCAGGCGCTGGCAGGCGTCGATAAACTGCTGCTGATCTCCAGTAGCGAAGTGGGCCAGCGTGCCGCGCAGCACCGCAATGTGATCAACGCCGCTAAAGCCGCCGGGGTGAAATTTATCGCCTACACCAGCCTGCTGCATGCGGATAAATCCCCGCTCGGCCTGCACGTCGAACATGTTGAAACCGAGAAAATGCTCGCTGAATCAGGCATTCCGTATGCACTGCTGCGCAACGGCTGGTACAGCGAAAACTACCTTGCCAGCGCACCGGCTGCACTGGCGCACGGCGTCTTTATCGGTGCCGCAGGCGACGGCAAAATCGCTTCGGCGACCCGCGCGGATTATGCTGCCGCTGCGGCTCGTGTGATCAGCGAAGAGGGTCATGCCGGGAAAGTTTATGAACTGGCGGGCGACAATGGCTGGACGCTGAGTGAACTGGCTGCCCTGTTAAGCAAAGCCAGCGGCAAAAACATCGTCTACCAGAATCTGAGCGAGGCAGATTTCGCCGCCGCGCTGAAAGGTGCAGGCCTGCCGGACGTGTTTGCTAATCTGCTGGCGGATTCCGATGCCGGAGCCGCAAAAGGCGGTCTGTTTGACGACAGCAAAACGCTCAGCAAGCTGATTGACCGCCCGACCACACCGATCGCTGACAGCGTTAACGCCCTGGCGTAACGGTTAAATATTGGTTAATTTTTGTAGCTTGCCGCCGGGTCATCCTGAATAATGCAGCAATGACCCGCGTGGAGATGCATTGTGGAAGGCGTACCAGAGCAGTTTAACGATGAGCGAGATCGCGCCCGCTTTCGCCACCTGGCGAAAGTGCCGGGCGTTGAGCTGTACCACGCGCATATCTCCCGGTACGCATTCGAACCCCACACCCATGAAGCGTTTGGTATTGGCGCCATTGAAGCCGGTGCCGAACGCTTCCGCTATCGCGGCACGCAGTATGTCGCTCCGGCCAATTCCGTAGTCACCATGAACCCCGACGAGCTGCACACCGGCGAAGCCGCAGCCGACGACGGCTGGCGTTATCGCATGGTCTATCTCGATCCGCAGTTGCTCGAAGAGGTGACCGGCGTCCGCCACTGGTGGTTCAGCGAGGTAATGCGTCACGATCCGCTGCGCACCAGGCAGATCTGCACACAGATCCATGGCCTGTGGCACACCGACGATCCACTGGCGCAGCAAAGCATTTTGCTGGATCTGATCGATACTTTTCGCCCGCTGGCGCATCACGCGCCGCAGCGCCCGGAAGGCGCACACCGTTTTGAACGCGTGCGCGACTATCTGCACGACAACTATATGCACAGCCTGACGCTGGACGAGCTGGCAAGCGTTGCCGCGCTTAGCCCGTACCATTTTCAGCGCCAGTTCAAGGCCCACTTCCACGTTACGCCGCATCAGATGCTGATGGCGATCCGCCTGTGGCGGGCAAAAGCATTTCTCACCCAGGGCATGCCCGCTGCGGATGTCGCCGCCATGACCGGGCTGACGGATCAATCGCATCTGACACGCGCCTTTACCCACCGCTACGGCATCACTCCGGTGCGCTACCAGAAGCAAGTCGCCCGCCGTTAATGCGCAATCTCATACAATATTCCGCACCCTCGCTTCCCTACACTGGCGACAGCCAATGTAAACGTGGATGGAATGATGATTAGTGGTGTGTTGTATGCCCTGCTTGCCGGGCTGCTGTGGGGATTAATTTTCGTTGGGCCGCTGATTGTGCCGGATTATCCGGCGGTACTGCAATCCACCGGCCGTTATCTGGCACTGGGTCTGATCGCCCTGCCGCTGGCGTGGCTTGGGCGCGTACGTCTGCGCCAGTTAACGCGCAGCGACTGGATGACTGCGCTGGCGCTGACGATGATGGGCAACCTGATTTATTACGTCTGCCTGGCGAGCGCCATCCAGCGCACTGGTGCTCCGGTATCGACCATGATCATCGCCACCCTGCCGGTGGTGATTCCGGTGTGCGCCAACCTGCTTTACAGCCAGCGGGACGGCAAACTCTCCTGGCGTCGGCTGGCACCCGCGCTCGCCTGCATCGCGATCGGCCTGTTGTGCGTCAATATCGCCGAGCTGCGCCATGGCCTGCCGGATTTCACCTGGCGTCGTTACGGTACGGGGATCGCGCTGGCATTTACCTCGGTAGGCTGCTGGGCATGGTATGCCCTGCGTAACGCCCGCTGGTTGCGGGAGAACCCGGATAAAAATCCGATGATGTGGGCGACGGCGCAGGCGCTGGTCACGTTGCCCGTCTCGCTGGTCGGTTATCTCGCCGCCTGTCTGTGGCTCGGCGTGCAGCAGCCCGATTTTTCCCTGCCGTTCGGCCCGCATCCACTGGTGTTTATCGTACTGATGTTTGCCATTGCCGTGCTCTGCTCGTGGGTGGGCGCGCTATGCTGGAATATTGCCTGCCAGCGTCTGCCAACGGTAATTGTCGGCCCGCTGATTGTTTTCGAAACGCTGGCCGGGCTGCTGTATACCTTCCTGCTGCGCCAGAGCATCCCGCCGCTGCTCACCTTTTGCGGCATTGTGCTGCTGGTGTGTGGCGTGGTGATGGCCGTGCTGTCAAAACCACAAAAAGCGAGCGTCATTCCGGTACAACAGGAATAAAAAAACCCGGCATTATGCGCCGGGTTTGGTCAGTCTGAAGCGAGGATTTAGAAGGTTTCCCAGTTCGCTTCGCTAAAGCTCTCTGCGGCTTTCGCCTGCGGTTTGCTGCCCGGTTTTACCAGCGCAGGCGTGCGTACGCTGCGGCTGCGGTTGACTTTAAATACCGCTACTGTTTCCGTCAGGCGTGCAGCCTGCTCTTCCAGCGCGGCGGCAGCGGCGGCAGACTCTTCCACCAGCGAGGCGTTCTGCTGAGTAACGCGATCCATCTCAGCAACGGCCTGACCCACCTGGTCAATACCGCGGCTCTGCTCATCCGAAGCCGATGAGATTTCGCCCATGATATCCGTCACGCGGGTAACCGCGCTGACGATCTCTTTCATCGTTTCTCCGGCTTCATGTACCAGCGCAGCGCCTGCATCGACGCGGCTGCCGGAATCTTCGATCAGCCCTTTGATCTCTTTCGCCGCCTGCGCGCTGCGCTGTGCCAGCGTACGAACTTCACCAGCAACGACGGCGAAACCGCGGCCTTGCTCACCGGCACGGGCGGCTTCAACCGCCGCGTTCAGCGCCAGGATATTGGTCTGGAAGGCGATGCCGTCGATCACGTTGGTGATTTGCGCGATTTTGCTGGAGCTGGTAGCAATTTCATCCATCGTACGCACCACACCATCCACAACCTGGCCACCTTTTTTCGCCGTACTTGAGGCGTTCAACGCCAGTTGTGTCGCCTGACGGGCGTTGTCGGCGTTCTGTTTCACCGTTGCCGTCAGTTGCTCCATACTGGCCGCAGTCTCTTCCAGCGAAGCGGCTTGCTGCTCGGTACGGGAAGAGAGATCGTTGCTACCGGCAGAGATTTCGCCCGCGCCGGTATAAATGGTATCGGCGCCATCGCGAACCACGCTGACGGTTTTCACCAGCGACTGCTGCATCTCGTGCACGTTTTGCGCCAGCAACGCCATCTCGTTTTTGCCTTCGGCATCGATCGCGTGCGTCAAATCACCTGCCGCAATGTGGCGGATATGTCCCATCACTTCATGCAGTGGTTTCAGCAGTACACGCTGCATCGCCATCCAGCTGATGATGATCACCGCCAGAACAACGACCATGACGACGCCCAGAATCCACAGGATGCGCTGGTAATCGCTCTCGTTTTCGATCACGCCCTGGTTCGCCAGTACAGCCTGAGCATCACGCCATGCGCGGTAGCTTTTCTGCATAGCAACCTGTTTCGCTTCAGCGTTCTGGCGGAACATATCTTCCAGCTTACCCGCCAACAGAAGGCGATTCATTTCCGTCAGCGTCGCATGGTAAATGCCGTACTGTTTTTCCAGGTCGCTGGAGAGATTTTCATCCAGCCCCGGCGTGTCCGGCATCGCTTTGTATTTTTCAAAATGCTTTTGTGCCTGATTCAGCAAGTCGGTCGCGGTGTTGGCCAGTTCGCTCAGTTGCCCGCCATTGATCTGGCTGGCGGTACTGCTCTGTAAACGCAGCATGCCGCGGTTTAACGTGACGCGCGCCTGGTTGAGGCTGATCCAGGCATCAGTGAATTCAGAAACGTTCTGGCTGGAAACCTGAGAAACGTTAAAGTTGTTTTTGTCATTATTCAGCGCGCTGACAAACACGCCGGCAGAGATAATCTGCATCGCACCCAGTACGAGCAACACCATAATTAATAAGGTAATAACTTTAATACGCTTGAACATCGTAGGCCTTTATTTGATACAGGGAATGGTCTGAGTCTCTGTATCGGCAGCGTTACGTAGTTGTTTAATCTCGGTACAAAACTCTATCTAAAATTTTTCAATAAAATTACCTGCATTCAACATGTTAAACACGAAAGATTTTTTGTGACGGATATCACTGTTTTTCGCGCAATAAAGGCATAAGCCGATTTGTCCCCACCCCGAAAGGGGTATATCATCAGCTTAAAGATGCATTTAAAATACACCTTATAATTTCACGATGAGGTAACTGCTATGGCTTTCCGCGACCAACCCCTGGGTGAGCTGGCGCTCTCAATCCCCCGCGCCTCCGCACTGTTCCGTCAATATGATATGGACTACTGCTGCGGCGGTAAGCAGACGCTCGGCCGCTCTGCGGCGCGCAAAGAGCTGGATATTGATGTGATTGAAGCCGAACTGGCAAAACTGGCCGAACAGCCCATCGAGAAAGACTGGCGCGTTGCCACACTTTCGGAAATCATCGACCACATTATCGTGCGTTACCATAATCGCCACCGTGAACAACTGCCGGAGCTGATTTTGCAGGCCACCAAAGTAGAGCGCGTGCATGCTGATAAACCGAATGTCCCGCGCGGGTTAACCAAATATTTGACGATGCTGCACCAGGAGCTTTCCAGCCATATGATGAAAGAGGAGCAGATCCTGTTCCCGATGATCAAGCAGGGCATGGGTTCGCAGGCCATGGGGCCGATCACGGTGATGGAGAGTGAACACGATGAAGCCGGTGAATTGCTGGAAGTGATTAAGCACATCACCAACAACGTCACGCCGCCGCCGGAAGCCTGTACCACCTGGAAAGCCATGTATAACGGCATCAATCTGTTAATTGACGATCTGATGGAACACATCAGTCTGGAAAACAATAACCTGTTTCCGCGTGCCCTCGCAGGCGAATAATAAAAGGCGCCCAAAAGAGCGCCCTTGATTCATGGAAGTTTAGAGCCGCTTTGCGGCTCTTTTTTTATGGCTGACGGTCAGCCAGACGTTTTTTACCGGCATAGAGCCAGCCCGCGCCCAGCACAATAAACCACAGCGGCGTGACGATCAGCGCTTCACGGGTATCCGCTTCCAGCGTCAGCAGCACCAGTACGAAAGCAAAGAAGGCCATGCACACCCAGCACATCAATTTGCCCAGCGGCATTTTGTAGCTCGATTTTTCGTGAAGATGCGGACGCTGTTTACGGTAAACCAGGTACGAGCAGAGAATGATCGTCCAGACAAACATAAACAGAATGGCCGATACGGTAGTGATCATGGTGAACGCGGCAATCGCGCTCGGGTTCACGTAGAGCATCACCACGCCGCCCAGCAGGCAGATACAGGAGAAGGTCAGCCCTTTTGCCGGCACCGCGCGTTTAGAGAGTGTCGCGAACGCCTTTGGCGCCATCTTCTCTTGCGCAAGACCAAACAGCATACGGCTGGTTGAGAAGACACCACTGTTCGCCGACGACGCGGCAGAAGTCAGCACTACAAAGTTGATGATGCTCGCAGCCGCCGGAATACCGACCAGCATAAACAGTTCCACAAACGGGCTTTTATCCGGGACGACCGAGCTCCACGGCGTTACCGACATAATGACGATCAGCGCAAAGACATAGAACATGATAATGCGCAGCGGAATGGAGTTAATCGCCCGCGGCAGGGATTTCTCCGGATCTTTTGTTTCTGCCGCCGTTGTGCCAACCAGTTCGATCCCTACAAAGGCGAAGACTGCAATCTGGAAACCGGCGAAGAAACCGCTGATGCCTTTCGGGAACCAGCCGCCGTCATTCCACAGGTGCGCGAACGAGGCTTCAACGCCCGTCGGCGATTTGAAGTGCATCAGCACCATCACCACGCCCACAATAATCAGCGCGACAATGGCAACGATTTTGATCATCGCAAACCAGAATTCCATCTCGCCGAACATTTTTACCGTCGCGAGATTGAGGCTCAGTAGCAGCAATACTACCGCCAGCGCGGCGACCCAGTCGGCAATGCCCGGAAACCAGAATTGCGCGTAGGCAGTGATCGCGACTACGTCCGCCATCCCGGTCACCACCCAGCAGAACCAGTAGGTCCAGCCGGTAAAGTACCCCGCCCACGGTCCCAGCAGATCGGCGGCGAAGTCGCTAAATGATTTATATTCGAGGTTCGACAGCAGCAACTCACCCATTGCGCGCATCACGAAAAACAGCATAAAGCCGATGATCATATAAACAAAAATGATCGACGGACCTGCGAGGCTGATGGTTTTGCCGGAGCCCATAAACAGCCCGGTGCCGATAGCGCCGCCGATCGCAATAAGCTGTATATGCCGGTTTGTGAGATTTCGCCGTAGCGACTGTTCAGCCGGAGCCTGTTCGTCGGCTGCGACTTTAACCTGATCTACCATGTTTTAATCCTGTCTGTGTTGTTGGGCTCTTCTGGCCTTTTATTGCGTGTTCCGTCCTTTATGGACGCATCGATATTAGGTAAGAATCGGCGGGATGGATACTCTGAATTAAATCGAATGTTAAATATTTGTTGAAAGTGAGTGTCATATCACTTAGTTAATGCGAAACGCCTCACAAAAATACACCTGAATGCATAGTTTGCAAGATAATATATCGACATTGATCTTATTAACGAACGATCGACGCACTCTTCTCACCCCTCCCCCCAAAAAGAGAGAGGGATTTATGCGGGGAATTACAGAATTTCCAGCAGTTCCACCTCAAATACCAGTGTGCTGAATGGCGGGATAGATGCGCCAGCGCCACGCTCGCCATAAGCGAGGTTGTGCGGGATAGTCAGTTCCCATTTGGAGCCGACCGGCATCAGCGTCAGGGCTTCGATCCAGCCAGCGATAACGCCATTAACCGGGAATTCAGCCGGTTCGCCGCGCGCGACGGAGCTATCGAATACGCTACCGTCAATCAGTTTACCGGTGTAGTGCACGCGAACACGGTCGGTGCGCGCCGGGATTGCGCCTTCGCCCTGAGTGATGACGCGGAACTGCAAACCGGATTCGGTGCTGTTCACGCCTTCACGCTCGCGGTTCTCTTCCAGATATTTCACGCCTTCCGCCGCCATCTCTTCAAAACGGGAGCGACGCACTGCGTCGGCACGTTCGTGGATTTCACGCAGGGCGCGATGTACAACGTCAACCGGTACAGCAGGTTGTTTGCCTGCCAGCGCGTCCGCGATGCCCGCGACCAGCGCTTCCGGTAACAGCCCCTCTAACCCGGATTCGCTAAGCTGCTGTCCGACCTGTAAACCGATGCCATAGCTGGCTTGCGCTTCGATCGTGTCAAAAGTTGGGGTTATCATGGGTTTTCCTTCCATCGCTTTTTAAGGTAGCGCGCAGCATAACAGCCGGGCTGCGCCGGGTACAACTTTGTCGCAGGAAAGATGACAAATCGCAGGGAAAGGGAAAGAATAGAGTCCGTAAGATAAATCTAATATTGCTGTAGCAAAATCCGACTTTGTGCTGACGATCAGAGAGTTAAAACCGATGGACGCCGCCCCGGAAGGATAAAGTGTATATACTCAACGAGACAGGACTTTAAATGACGCGGAGCAGGAGGAAAGCCATGCCCGGGCGATTTGAACTGAAACCTACCCTGGTGAAAATCTGGCAAGCCCCGGACCATTTTCGCCTTATGGACCCGCTCCCGCCATTTCACCGTCGCGGTTTGATCCTGGCCGCGTTGCTGGTGGTTATCGGCTTCCTGCTACCGTCAACGGACGATACGAGGCCGGTTCCCACCTCACGCGAAGCGCAAATTCAGTTACCTTCCTCCACTGCCGCTCAGCCTGCCTCCCCTGCGCAAACGCCACCAGCGGTGGTGAACGATACGCAACAGGTCGCTCCAGGCGCTGAAGAGTCGCTCGAACAGCAGCAACCAGAGCAACAGCCGGTGCAGCAGCAAGAGGCCCCGGTGGCGCAAAGCCGTCCGACAGTTCCCTCTTCCGGCGGTATTGAACAACAGTGGCGATCTTATCGTGTGGAAGAAGGGAAAACGCTGGCGCAACTGTTCCGCGATCATAATCTGCCGCCCACCGATGTTTACGCGATGGCGAAAGTGGAAGGTGACGGGAAACCGCTGAGCAGCCTGAAAAACGGCCAGATGGTGAAGATTCGCCAGAATGCTAACGGCGTAGTAACCGGATTAACCATTGAGACCAGCGGCCAGCAGGTGCTGTTTACCCGACAGCCGGACGGCAGCTTTATTCGCGCACGTTAACCGATAAAGCCGGATAAGCGTTTATCCGGCATATTTCGTTCTGGTAGCGCTAAAAAGCAAAACGCCGGCACAAGGCCGGCGTCTCATTCCCCGTCGTATTTCGCGTTACAGATGCGTTGGCTACATTCGCTTACCCCCGAGGGGATTCACTCACTTGCCGCCTTTCTGCAAGCCCGAACGACTTAAGGGCATCGTTATGAGTAAAAATTACTCAGCAACAACGTTTACAATCAGCTTAGCGAATACTTCGCTGTGAACCTGGAAGTCCACTTCGTGCTCACCAGTGGTACGCAGAACGCCGTTCGGCAGACGAACTTCGCTCTTAGCCACTTTAACGCCAGCCGCAGTCACTGCGTCAGCGATATCGCGAGTACCGATGGAACCGAACAGTTTACCTTCGTCGCCTGCTTTAGACGCGATGGTAACGGTGCCCAGTGCGTTGATTTCTTCAGCGCGAGCGTTAGCAGCTGCCAGAACGTCAGCCAGTTTGGCTTCCAGTTCAGCGCGACGTGCTTCGAAATATTCAACGTTTTTCTTGGTAGCCGGAACAGCTTTGCCCTGCGGTACCAGGAAGTTACGAGCGTAACCCGCTTTAACGTTAACCTGATCACCCAGGCTACCCAGGTTTGCTACTTTATCAAGCAGAATAACTTGCATTACCTTATCCTCTCAAAGTCGTATTAATGGACCGTGACCGATTACTGATGACGATCAGTGTACGGCAGCAGGGACAGGTAGCGAGCGCGTTTGATAGCGCG